>AWOL01S0039357.1:18640-37112 GCA_000715115.1 Nicotiana otophora | reverse complement strand
ACTCAATGCATCGGCCACTACATTGGCCTTCCCGGGATGATAGAGAATGGTGATATCATAATCCTTAAGTAACTCCAACCATCTCTGCTTCCGCAAATTAAAATCCTTCTATTTAAACAGATGTTATAAACTCCGGTGATTGGTATAAACCTCATAATGGACACCGTATAAAAAAATGTCGCCAAATCTTTAAGGCATGAACAATAGCTGCTAACTCAAGGTCGTGGATCAGATAATTCTTCTAATGTACCTTTAACTGTCTGGACGTATAGGCAATCACCTTACCATCTTGCATCAATACTGCGCTGAGACCAATATGCGACGCATCACAATACTCAGTATAAGACCCTGAACCTGTAGGCAATACCAATACTGGGGTTGTAGTCAAAGCTGTCTTGAGCGTTTAAAAGCTCTCCTCACATTCCTCGGTCCACCTAAACGGAGCACCCTTCTGGGTCAATTTGGTCATAGGTACAACAATAGAAAAGAAACCCTCTACAAATCGGCATTAATACCCCGCCAAGCCAAGAAAACTCCTAATTTCAGTAGCTAATGACGGTCAGGGCCAACTCTGCACTACTTCAATTTTCTTCGGATCTACTTGGATCCCCTTATTCGTTACCACATGCCCCAAAAATCCAACTAAACCAAGCCAGAATTCACACTTTGAAAATTTAGCATACAACTTCTTTTCTCTCAAAGTCTGAAGCATAATCCTCATGTGTTGTTCTTGATCCTCCTAATTTCAGGAATACATCAGAATGTCGTCAATAAACACAATGACGAAAGAATCAATATAGGGTTGAAATAAACTATTCATTAAGTTCATAAATGTTGTTGGGGCGTTGTTCAGCCCAAAAGACATCACCAGGAACTCTTAATGACCATACCGAGTCTTGAAAGAAGTCTTCGGGATATATGGCTCCTGAATCTTCAACTAATGATAGCCTGAACGCAAATCGATCTTAGAGAACACTCTGGCACCCTGAAGCTGATCAAATAGGTCATCAATACGTGGCAATGGATACATGTTCTTCACTACAACCTTGTTCAGCTGGCAGTAATCAATACACATCAGCATAGAACCATATTTCTTCTTCACAAATAAGATAGGAGCATCCAAGGCACTACACTGGGACGAATGAAGCCCTTATTAAGTAACTCTTGTAACTGCTCTTTTAATTCTTTCAATTCTGCTAGGGCCATACGATATGGTGGAATAGAAATGGGTTGAGTGCCTGGTAACAGATAAATGCCAAAGTTAGTATCCCTGTCGGGTGGCATACCCAGAAGATTCATGGGAAATACATCAGGAAATTCCCTTACAATAGGAACTGACTCCATGGTAGGAGTATCAACACTAACATCTCTCACATAAGCTAGATACGCATCACACCCCTTCTCAACCATTCGTTGAGCTTTAAGAAATAAAATAACTCTTCTAGGAACATGATCCAAGGTACCTCTCCACTCTAGCCGTGGTAGACTTGGCATAGCCAACGTCGCCGTCTTGTTGTAACAATCAAGGATAGCGTGATAGGGCGACAACCAGTCCATGCCTAAAATAATATCGAAATCCACCATACCGAGCAATAATAAATCAGCTCTGGACTCAAAACCACTGATAACAATTAAACACGACCGATACACGCAGTTCACAATAATAGATTCACCCATGGTTGTAGATACATAAGCAGAAGAACTTAAAGAATTACGGAATACACCCAAATATGGGGCAAAATAAGATGACACATAAGAATAAGTGGAGTCTGGATGAAACAAGACTGATGCATCTCTATGACATACCGAAATAATATATGTGATAACAGAATCGGATGCAACGACCTCTATCCTAGAAGGAAGGGCATAATATCTGGCCTGGCCTCCCCCTCTAGGGAGACCTCTACCTGTCCGACCTCCGCCTCTAGCTGGATATGCAGGTGGAGTAGCAACTAGCAGTGATCATGGCCTGAGAAGCCTGAGGGCCCTGTGGAATAGGCGGGGCCTGAGAAATCTATGAAGGTACACCCCTCCTAAGTCTGGGGCACTCCCTCGTGATATGACGAGTGTCACCACACTTAAAACAAGCCCTCAGAGGACGTGGCTGTTGGGACTGGCTCGGGCCTGATCGACTAGACTGCCCGCTGAAGGCATCCCGTACAGGAGGTACAATAGACACTAGCGGTGCATAATATGGAACCTGAGGTCTGGGAGTAGCTGGAATATCGCTGGAAGTTGGAAGTGCTGAATAAATAGGATAGCTCACATAGCCTCTACCATGACGGGCTACAGCCGGGGCACGGGAATTATTATATGTGCCAGAATCTCAAGGTCTCTTAGTTTTCCACTCTTCTCTATCCCGAGTCTGCATACCCTCCAATCTCCTAGCAATTGACACCACCTGATGGTATGTGATGTCCATCTCTAGCTCTCGGGCCATAGTGAATCTGATACTAGGGTGGAGACCCTCAATAAATCGTTGAACCCACTCTCGAACAGTAGCAACCAACGCTGGTGCATACTTAGCCAAATCACTAAATCAGACCGCATATTCTGACACGGTCATAGAACCCTGGCACAGCTGCTCAAACTATGTGCTCGATGCATCTCTAAGACTCTGAGGAACATACTCCCTCAAGAACATATTTGAGAATTGAGTCCAACTGAGTGAAGCTGCTTCAGCCGGACTATCCAACTCATATGCCTGCCACCACTGGTAGGCCGCTCCTCTAAGTTGTAATGCCGTGAAAGAAACCCCACTGGCATCCACAATACCCATAGTACGGAGGATACGGTGACATTTATCAAGAAAAAAACATTGAGCATCCTCTGAAGCCAAACCGCTAAAAGTGGGAGGGTGGTACTTCTTGTACCTCTCAAGCATGAGTTGCTCCCCCTCTGAAATTGCTGCCCTAACCTCGGGCCGAACTGGGACAACTGCTTGCACTGTTATAACTTCTAGGGTATGGTCAACCTGGGCCCGTGGCTCTGGGGTACGGGGGGCGGGAGTCTGTGCTCCTCCCCCGACCTGAGATGTGGCAGGAGCAAGTGGAATTAGCCCTGCCTAAGCTAGAGTGCCAAACATGCTCAAAACCTGGGCAAGAGTCTCTTGAAGTGTAGGGGTAGTAACAGGCGTCTCAGGTGCCTGCTCTCCAATTGGAGCTGCTGGTGGCTCCTCCGCAACAGCTCGTGCAGGTGCTCTGGCTGCACCACATGGTGTTTCTCGACCTTTGGCTCGGCCTCTGCCCCGGCCCCGACCTCTCCTGGCTATAACAGGGGGTGCGGGTGTCTGATCATCGGATCCAGTTGTGCGTGTCCTCAGTATCTGTGAGAGAATAGAAAAATAAGGGGTTTAAAATTTCAAAGTTAACAAACACGCATGATAAGGAATCAAAGAAGTGATATTTTCCTAACAGTTCCATAGCCTTCCGAAGATAAGTACAGACGTCTCCGTACCGATCCGCGAGACTCTACTAAACCTGCTTGTGACTCATAACACCTATGAACCTAGAGCTCTGATACCAACTTATCACGACCCCAAATTTTCCTCTGTAGGATATCGTGATGGCACCTAGTCTCTAAGACTAGGTAAGCCTATCAATGCGGAATAACAATAGAAATATGAAATAAATAAATTTGAGAACTCGCATAATTATAACTCCCAAAATCCGGTAGAAATAAATCACAAGCCTCTAAGAATTTATCTCCAATTCCTTTATACATCAAGGTCTAAAGAAAATAAGGAAACAACATAATAAGGATAGAAGGGGACTCCGAAGTCTGCGGACGCCGATAGATATACTTCGAAGTCTCTTCGTACGGCTAATTCACTGAAGCCTGGTCGGATAAGATGTATCTGGATCTGCACAAAAAGATGTGCAGAAGCGTAGTATGAGTACACCACAGTGGTACCCAATAAGTGACAAGCCTAGCCCCGGTAGAGTAGTCACGAGTTCAGGTCATGCCCTACTGGAATAATATAAGACATAATGACATGTTTAACAATATAATAATACTAAATGACAATGGAAATGAATCAAGTAAGTGGTATGTCACCATTAAATTACATAGAATAAGAGGAAAAAATACCTCGTGGAAAAAAAACAGAAATTTACAACTTTAGGAAGATCATGACAATAATCAAAGGCAAATGCATCCATAAAGAAATATCAACAAGGGCACTCCCGAGGTACCGCCTCATAGTCCCAAATTATAAATAAATTCACAATATTTCATTTCCTAATATCATCGCGGAAGCCTTCACATTAAATGTTTTTAAAGAAAATATTTTTCCTAAAATAGCATCCCGCGTTTTAGCTACGCTTATCACACCGCATGACTTCTAGTAGTTCCCCTACTAGTCACGCGTATCAAGCCATCCTTATCCCACCACATAAGTTTCAACACCCAGACCTTATACCACCGCATGCGTAACAATATCACAATATATCACAATTTGTACCTCAAGTGCCCAAATATTTCAACTTGCCAAAATAAATCAATCAACAAGAATATTTTTCACAATAAGGAGCTCACGACTCAATCAAAGTAAATACAAAAAAGTCTTCATAAACTATTCAGCAAAATACAACAACAACAACAACAACCCAGTATAATCCCACTAGTGGGGTCTGGGGAGGGTAGTGTGTACGCAGACCTTACCCCTACCCTGGGGTAGAGAGGCTGTTTCCAAATGACCCTCGGCATTCTTCCCTCCACGAACTCCCTACGTTGCTCTTGGGGTGACTCGAACTCACAACCTCTTGGTTGGAAGTGAAGGGTGCTTACCATCAGAGCAACCCACCTTGTCAAAATATTCAGCAAAATAATATCCATTATTTCCACATTACGGAGCTCTCGGCTCAATCACAATGAATACAAAAATCTTCATAAAATATTCAGCAAAAATAATATTTCCTCAAATTTAACATCTTGACTTACCATCCAATTATTAAATGTAAAATACTTCATTTTTAATAATATTAAATTTAATGAAATTCAACCTTTAAATAATGCACAGAATAAAAGGAAATAATGTTTTAACTAAACAGGTAAAAATAATTAGTAGAAAAATGTCAGGCAAATTTAAGAATCTAAAATAGATCAATGATGATGAATATAACAGGATAAAATAATTTAATTATTAAGCCTCAGTAATCTACACAATTTAAAGATATAATCTCCCACATTTAGCCTGTGTACACACTCGTTAACTCGTGTACACGACTTTCAACATATTACAATTATCACATCAATACAAATTCTAAGGAGACTTTCCCTCACACAAGGTTAGATAAGTCACTTACCTCGAACCGTGCTCAATCAATCAAGTAGTATGCCTTTTCCTCGATTTTCCGACTCCGGTCGGCTCGAATCTAATCATAATTAATTCGATACAGTCAACAAAATTTATAGAATCAATTCCATAAAAATACTACATTTTTCAATAAAAATCCGAAATTAACTCAAAATTCGCCCACGGGGCCCACATCTTCAAATCCGGCGAAAGTCAAAAAATATGAAATCTTGTTCAACCACGAGTCTAACCATAGCAAAATGACTAAATTCCGATAACAATTCGACCCTCAAATCCTCAAATCTATCCAAGAGAATTTTCAAATTTCTCCAACTTAAATCACCAATTAAATGTTAAACATAATGATGGATACGAGTAATATAACCAAAATTGAGTTAAGAACACTTATCCCGTTGTTTTCCTTGAAAATCGCCCGAACATCGCCTCTCCCGAGCTCCAATTTGGTATAGAAAATGGGACTTCCATTTTCAGAACTTAAACATTCTGCCCGGTGATTTCTTCTATGTGATCACAGACAAGGCCCCGCGATCGCGAAGTGCAATTGCAAGCTGCCAAGAAAAGACCCTACACAATCGCGGTGTTCTTCACGCGATCGTGAAGCACGGGATCCTCATCCCTACGCGATCGCGGACCGCCACATGCGATCATATAGAGCAAACGCATGGCCCAGCCTTCTGCCTCATTCCTCTTCGTGAACACGGCATTTTCCACCCGTTCGCGTAGCACAGCTTGGCCAAACCTACGCGATCGCGGATGCCTTCACGCGATCGCATAGCACAAAATCTCACTGCTCCAACTTAGCCTACGCGATCGCGGACATTCTCATGCAATCGCGTAGAAGTAAATCAATGACAAAAAACCAGCATTCTTTAGCTGGAATGCAAAGTCCTAAATTGATCTGTTAACCATCTGAAACTCACCCGAGGCCCTCGGGACCTCAACAAAATAAACCAACAAGTCCTAAAATATCATATGAACTTAGTTGAAACCTCAAATCACATAAAACAATGCTAAAATCACGAATCATACCCCAATTCAAGCTCAAGGAACTTAAGAATTTCCAATTTCAACACTCAATGCTGAAACCTATCAAATCAAGTCTGATTGACCTCCAATTATGAACACAAGTCATAAATGACTTAACTGAGCTATGAAAATTTTCAGAAGTGGATTTCGATCCCGATATAAAAAAGTCTACTCCCCGGTCAAACTTTCCAAAAATTAACTTTCGCCATTTCAAGCCTAATTCCACTACGGACTTTCAAATAATTTTCCGGACATGCTACTAAGTCCATAATCAGCATACGAAGCTATTGGAATCATCAAAATTCTATTGTGGGGTCGTTTTCACATAATTCAATATCTGGTCAACCTTTTCAACTTAAGCTTTCAACCTTGAGACTAAGTATCTCAATTCTTTTCGAAATCTCTCCGGACCCGAACCGACTACCCCGGCAAGTCACATACCAGTTATAAAGCACAGAATGAGCAGTAAATAGGAGAACGGGTCTACAACTTGTAAAAAGACAGTTCGGGTCGTTATAGTCCCTTGTCAAGCAATACAGATAAAAATCCAAATGAACACCTTAAGGCCATCACCTTACGGTCAGGTAAGGAGCTTGATGAACCCTATGCAGACCAGTCAGAACAACAGGTAAACAATGGTAAGAATATTGAAATACCCTCTGAACCATCTAAAAAATTGACTCATTTCCCTGTGACAATTCATTTTCCACAAAAACTGAAAAGAGAAAAGCTTGATAATCAATTTTCAAAGTTTTTGGAGATTTTAAATATCAATATTCCTTTCACTGATGCTTTGTTGAAAATGCCTTCTTATGCAAAATTTCTAAAAGAAATTTTGTCAAGTAAAAGGAAATTGGAAGAAGTTTCATTGGTGATGGTTACTGAAAAATGTAGTGTTATACTTCAAAATAAGCTACCACAAAAACTTGGTGATCCAGGTAGTTTTACAATTCCATGCACTTTGGGAGGAGTATATTTTGAAACAGCACTTTGTGATCATGGAGCTTCAATTAACTTGATGCCATTTTCTATATTTAGAAAATTAAATCTTGGTAAAATGAAATACATAGGTGTTTCTCTTCAATTTGCAGATCAAAGTACTAAGAAACATAAGGGAATAATTGAAAATGTGCTCGTAAGAGTAAATAAGTTTATTTTCCCTGTAGATTTTATAGTACTTAAAATGAAGGAATGTCTCGATGAACCAATTATGTTGGGTAGACCATTGCTTGCCACAGGTAGAGCAATCATAGTTGTCCATCAAGGATAACTAAGTTTGAGAGTTGATGAAGAAAAATTTATTTTTGTTATGCAAAAGATATTAAAATTTTCAGGAGATGAGACATCATCTTCGTGTTTTTCGATTGACATGCTTAATTATCTTACAGATGAATTCAAAGACGATCAATTAATTCCAGACTCAATGGAAAGATGTTTGGCCAAATCTGGCACAACACAAGATGACGATCTTATCATCGAAGAGAAGACGAAATACTACAAAATGCTTCTGAAGATGAGGAGATGCAACAAGAACAAGTTCAACCAAAAATTGAACTCAATGTTCTCCCATCTCATTTAAAATATGTTTATCTTGAGGAAGAATTATTTTCAGTAATTATTTCATCTTTTCTTACTGCATGACAAGAAGAAAAACAGATTAAAGTGTTGAAAGCACATAAAGGAGCCTTGGGGTGGACTATATAAGATATCAAAGGGATTAATCCAGCTATTTGTAAACACAGAATCCTCATGGAGGATAGCTACAGGCCAATAGTCCCGGCCCAAAGGAGATTGAATCTAGCAATGCAGGAAGTAGTAAAAACAGAGATCGTAAAGCTTTTGGCGGCAAATAATATGATTAGAAGATGTGTGCCTAAAGAAGAGATGAACAATGTTTATATCACTGTCATGATGGAGCAATTGGAGGTCATTATGCAGCAAATCGAACAGCCTTTAAAGTTTTGGAAGCCGTATTTTCTGGCCGACTCTCTTTAAAGATGCCCGAGCATATGTTGCACAATGTGATAAGTGTCATAGAACATGTAACACCACTAAGCAAGATGAGATGCCATTGGAATCAATATAGGTATGTGAAATATTTGATGTTTGGGGAATAGATTTCATGGGTCCTTTTCCTTCTTCTCGTTCTTTTGAATATATCCTTGTGGTTGTGGATTATATATCAAGATGGGTTGAAGCCATCCCCACAAGGAAAAATGATGCTCGAACTGTGTGCAATTTTCTAAAAAAAATATATTTGCCAGATTTGGCACACCACGAGTTATTATTAGTGTCACGATCCAATTTCCTATAAGTCGTGATGGCGCCCAACGTCGCTGCTAGGCAAGCCAACTGAGAACTAACCGTGTATCTCTTCTTTTAAAAATTTTGAAAAAGTTGATTTTTAATTATTACATAATTAATAGATGAGAAAATTAATAAAATAAAACATAACAAATTGTAAGATCAAGTGTAGTGAAATAAATACTCAAAAATCGTTAAGTGTCTACTAGAAAATTCCAAGACCTGGTGTCACAAGTGTATGAGCTACTAGTAGAATATAAAAAATACTAAACTACTGTCTGAAGTAAAGTAGACAGAAAGTAAATACAAAAGAAAGACTTCGGGTGCTGCAGAACGGCTTGGAAGGCAGCTCCCTGCTAAGTCTCGATATATCAGGAGCGCGCGCTGGGATGATGTCCAGATGCACCTGCTTCAGATCCTGTACAGTTAGTGCAAAAGTGTAGTGTGAGTACATAAACAATATGTACATAGTATCTAGTCTAACCTCGAAGAAGTAGTGACGAGGAGTCGACTTCGACACTTACTATGAGCTAACAATAAAAACCGAAAGTTTAAATAACCATGAGTTATGTAAACAACCATAAATCTCCATAACAAGCGAAAAAATAAATATTTCTTTCACTAATAATAAATCCCAAGTCAATTTTCATCATTTAAATAATTGTAACCTCTCTAGCCAATAAAATCATATCAAGAAGATTAGGCTTCAAGTATTATTACGCACTATTTATGCCGAGGTCGTACTACCCGATCCAAAATATATGTATATACTGTGTGCACTGCCGAGGGTCGAACGGCACGAACCATAGATGCATCTATTAACCTGCCGAGGTGAACGGCCCACTCCCATGAGAGTAGAGGAAATTTACCTCACTCACGAAAATACTTGCGATGCGAGTGAACATAGATTTCTCAAAATTATTATAAAATTCTTCCATTCTTACCCACACATAAGAAATTTAAACGGGATACTTTAAATCTTAAAATCCTTAATCTTAGATCTAGTTAAGATAATTAATATGTATGGCCAATATAATAGAGCAAACAAAGCATGATGTAAGCCTAAGACTATCCGGACATCACATAGAATATAGGTACGCACGGACTCTCGTCACCTAGTGCGTACGTATCTCCCCACACATATGCCTTAAATTCTCAACTCATTGCCAAACGACCCGAAACTAGTCAAATATTATATAAATTAACCAATACATGTTCGAAAGTTCATAATTTAACTATTAGAGTAATTACCCAACCCAAATTGGAAGATTCCTAAAATTCACCTCCAGGCCCACGTGCCCAGATTCTGGAAAGTTTCGAAGCTAATCGTTACCCATAACCTCACGAACTCAAATATATAATTTTCACTCAAACCCACAACCATTTTCGTGGTTAATTTCCATTTTTATCAAAACGTAGGTTTTTCATCTAAACCCATAATTTCTACAATTTTACATATTAAAATATACCCATAATCTATGTTATAAACTCATATTGTATAGAAATCACTTACCTCAAAGTGCTAAGTGAAAACATTTCTCAAAAGATCCAAAATCGCCCAATGGATGAAAGAAAATGAATCAAAAATGGTTTAACTCCCGACTTAAATGAACCTTACTGCATCGAGGACTTTTGCACCTGCGTTCATTGGGCCGCATCTGCGGCACTACTTCTGTGGAGAAAGGTCCGCTTTTACGGAATTCCCCAGGCCCAGCACTAGACGCTCCTGCGAATGAGATACCGCTTCCGCGGTCCCGCTTCTGCGGATGGTCAGGCGCATCTGCGGTTCCATCGCACCTGCGGGCTATTCTTCACAGAAGCGAGGGTGCTTTTGCACGTGGTTCTCCGCTTTTGCGGCCACTAGCCAAATGCCACAAATCTACTTCTGTGGCCATAAGCTCGCATTTGCGGGCTCGCACCTGCTGCCATAATCTTGCAGGTGCATGCACACTACATCTGGTGCACCAATAGCTCCTTTTGAGTCCTAATTTGATCTGTGCATCATCTGGATACCACCCGAGGCTCCCAAGGCCTCGTCCAAACGTACCAACAAGTTTGTAAACATAGAACAGACTCGCTCACACCCTCGGAAGACCAGATAACAACATTAAAACTAAGAATCATATGTCAAAACCAATAGAATCAACTTATGAACTTCAAATTCTTCCAACTTACTCCGAACGCGCCAAATCATACTTAAACTAATCGGAATGACTCCAAATTTTGTATGCAAGTCTTAATTCACCATACAGAACTATTCTCAGGCTCGAAATCTCAATTGGACCTCGATAACACTAATTCCTAATTCACACCAAATTTAAAGAACTTTAAAACCTTCGATGTGCCAACTTCTAATATTAAGCGTTGAAACGCTCCCGGGTCATCCAAAAGCCGATCCGAACATACGCCTAAGTCCAAATTCATCATACAAACCTATTGGAACCGTCAAATCCCAGTTCTGAGGTCGTCTAAGCAAAACGATGACTCAAGTCAAACTTAGCCCTTTTTAGCCAACCTTAAGGAACCAAGTGTTCCGATTCCAACCTGAACCCTTCCAAATGCCGAACTAACCATCCCCGCAAGTCATAAAACAGTAAAAGCACATACGGGGAGTCTTATTTAAGAAAACGGGGATCAAGAAAGCAAAACGATTGGTCGGGTCATTACATTCTCTACCTCTTAAACAAACGTTCGTTCTCGAACGTGTCTAGAATCATACCTGGAGTGCTGAACAAGTGTGAATATCTACTCTGCATGTCCTCCTCAGTCTCCCAAGTCGCCTCCTCAGTTGGTTGACCCCTCCACTGAACCTTTACTGCATAAATCTTCTTAGACCTCATAATGGCAACTGGCTCCTCCTCATAACCCAGGCTCTCATCTAACTGAACTGTGTTGTAGTCCAACACATGCGACCTGTCGGCATGATACCTCCGGAGCATAGTCACATGGAAAATCGGATGGACTCCCGATAGACTGGGAGGCAAAGCAAGCTAATAAGCAACCTCCCCAACTCGTCTTAACACCTTGAACGGACCTATAAACCTTGGGCTCAACTTTTCCTTCTTTTCGAACCTCATGATCCCCTTCATCAGCGAGACCTTCAAGAGAACTTTCTCGCCCACCATAAAAGATAAATCACGTGCCTTCTGATCCATGGTACTCTTATGTCTGGATTGTGCTGTGCGAATTGCTCCTGAATCATCTTTACCTTTTCCAAGGCATCGTTCACCAAATTAATACCATATAACTTAGCCTCGTCGGGCTCAAACCATCCGATGGGGGAACGACATCACCAACCATATAAAGCCTCAAATGAAGTCATCTCAATGTTGGACTGATAACTGTTGTTGTATGCAAACTCGGCCAAAGGCAAGAATCGATCCCACTGCCCTCCGAAGTCAATCACATATGCTCTGAGCATATCCTCCAAGATTTGAACTGTCCGCTCTGACTGCCCGTCGATTTGCGGATGAAAGGTCGTGCTGAGCTCTACCCGAGTCCCCAACTCACTCTCTACTGCCCTCCAGAAATATGAAGTAAACTGAGGGCTTCTATTCGATATGCTAGATTCAGGCACACCATGAAATCGAACAATTTCCGAAATATAAATCTAGGCCAACTTCTCTAAAGAATACGTGGTCACAACCGGAATGAAGTGTGCCAACTTTGTCAACCTGTCAAAAATGACCCAAGCTGCATCAAACTTCCGCAAGGTCCGCGGCAACCCAACTACGAAGTCCATAGTAATGCGCTCCCATTTCCACTCAGGTATAGTCATCTGGTGGAGTAGGCCACATGACCTCTGATGCTCATACTTAACTTGATGGCAATTAAGGCACCTCGATACATACTTAACTATGTACTTCTTCATCCGCCGCCATAAATAATGTTGTCTCAGGTCGCGATACATCTTCATAGCACCTGGATGAATAGAATACTGAGAACTGTGTGCCTCCTCTAGGATCTTCTCCCTCAAGACATCAACATTGGGAACACATAGGCAACCCTGGAGTCGCAGAACACCATCCTCACCAAGAGTAACCTCCTTGGCACCACTTTGTAGTACCGTCTCTCTGAGAGCTAACAAGTGTGGATCATCAAACTGGCGAGCCTTGATCTGTGCAAATAGTGAAGACTGAGCAACGACGCATGCAAGAACTCGGCTGGGCTCTGAAATATCCAACCTCACAAGTCTGTTAAGCAAGGACTAAATGTCTGAAGCTAATGGCCTCTCCTCTGCTAAAGGCATACGCCTTTCTGCTCAAGGAATACACAACTACATTCGCCTTGCCCGGATGATAAAGGATGGTGATATCATAGTCTTTTAGTAACTTAAGCCACATGCGCTACCTCAAATTGATATCCCTCTGCTTGAACAAGTGCTGCAAGTTGCGATGATCGGTGTAAACCTCACAGGACACCCCATAAAGATAATGCCCCCAGATCTTAAGAGCATGAACAATCGCGGCCAACTCCAAATCATGCACAGGGTAATTATTCTCTTGGGGCTTCAACTGACGTGAAGCATATGCAATAACTCACCCATCCTGCATCAATACACAGCCCAAACCAATGCGTGAAGCATCGCAATACACAATATACATCCCTGAACTGAAAGGCAACACTAACATTGGTGCTGAAGTCAAGGCGGTCTTGAGCTTTTGGAAGCTCGCCTAACAATCATCGGACCATTGAAACGGAGCACCCTTCTGGGTTAATCTAGTCAAAGGTGCTACAATAGATGAGAAGCCCTCTACAAACCGGTGATAATAACCTGCTAACCCAAGAAGCTCCTGATCTCGGTCGCTGTGGTGGGACGAGGCCAACTCTGAACTACCTCGATCTTCTTGGGGTCAACCTTAATAGCTTTGCCTAATATAACATGTCCCAAGAATGCCACAAAATCTAACAAGAACTCACACTTGGAGAACTTAGCATAGCTTCTGTTCCCGCGAGGTCTAAAGCACTACTCTCAAATGCTGCTCGTTCTCCTCCATGCTACGTGAGTAGATCAAAATGTCATCAATGAAGATAATGACAAATGAATCGATATATTGCCTGAACACCCGGTTCATCAAAACCATAAACGATGCCGGGGCGTTAGTCAAACTGAAAGATATCACTAAGAACTCATAATGGCCATATATAGTCCGGAAAGTCATCTTCGGAACATCCGAATATCGAATCTTCAACTAATGGTACCCCGATCTCAAGTCGATCTTAGAGAACACCCTAGCACCCTACAACTGGTTAAATAAATCATCAATACACGGTAACAGGTACCTGTTCTTAATGGTAACTTCTTTCAACTAGCGATAATCAATGCACATCCGCATAGTCCCATCTTTCTTCTTCACAAACAACACTAGTGCACCCCAAGGCGACGCACTCGGTCTGACGAACCCCTTTGCTAGCAACTCCTCAAGTTGTTCCTCTAATTCCTTCAACTCCTTCGGAGCCATGCGGTATCGTGGGATAGTGATAGGCTGGGTACCTAGTGCCAAATCAATACATAAATCAATATCACGATCCAGTGGGATGCTTGGAAAATCAGAAAGAAATACATCGAAGAACTCCCGGACCATGGGCACTGAATCAATCGCCAGAGTCTCTGCAGTAGTATCCCGAACATAAGCTAGATAAGCCAAACACCCCTTCTCAACCATGTGTAAAGCCTTTAGAAGGAGATAACCCGACTAGATGTACTGACGGACGAATCCTTCCACTCCAATCTAGGCAACCCTGGCATCCCCAAGGCAATAGTTTTGACATGGCAATCAAGGATGGTGTGATATGGAGACAGCTAGTCCATGCCCAGGATGACCTCAAAGTCGGTCATACCAAGCAACAGAAGATCCGCTCGGTTCTCATAACCACAGAAAGTAATAATGCAGTACCGGTAGATCCGATCCACAACAACAGAATCATCCACTGGAGTGGACACATAAACAGGAGTACCCAAGGACTCCCGAGTAACACCTAGGAAATAATCAAATAGAGATGAAACATATGAATAGGTAGACCCTGGATCAAATAGTACCGAAGCGGAATTCAACCCCGATATGAAACTTTCCACTACCGGGCCAAAAATTCGACTTTCGCCAATTCAAGCCTAAATAAGCTACGGACCTCCAAAACATAATCTGGACATGCCCCTAAGTCCAAATCACCTAACAAAGCTAACGGAACCGACGGAACTCCATTCAGAGGTTGTTTTCATATAGTTCCGACTATGCTAAAAATTTTAAGACTTAACCTCCTGTTTTAGGGACTAAGTGTCCCTAAAACACTCCGAAACCTAAAACAAAACCTCCCGGCAATTCACATAAGCATAAAAAGGTACGGGGGAAACAGTAAATAGGGGATCGGGGCTATAACTCTCAAAACGATCGGCTGAGTCGTTACACCAAAGTAGGTCTAGGCCAATTCTGAACTGCCTCAATCTTCTTAGGATCCACTTTTATGCCTTCAGCGGATACAACATGCCCCAAAAAGGCAACTGAGTCTAACCAAAATTCACATTTTGAAATTTTGGCTTATAACTGATTATTTTTCAAAGTTTGAAGCACAATTCAAAGAAGTTGCTCATTCTTCTCTTGACTGCTGGAGTAAATCAAGATATCATCAATAAATACAACCACAAAAGAATCCAATTAGAGTTTGAATACCCGGTTCATCAAATCTATAAATGTTGCTAGGGCATTTCTCAGCCCAAATGATATTACCAGGAATTCGTAATGCCCATACCAAGTCCGAAAATCTGTCTTAGGGACATCAGATGCCCTAATCTTCAACTGATGGTAACCAGACCTCAAATCGATCTTTGAAAACACCTTGGCACCCTGAAGTTGATCGAATAAGTCATCAATTCTTAGCAACAGATACTTGTTCTTAATAGTAGACTTGTTCAACTGCCGATAATCTATACATATCCGCATTGAACCATCTTTCTTATTTACAAATAACACTAGTGTACCCTAGGGCAAAATGCTAGGTCTAATAAACCCCTGATCAAGCATGCCTTATAACTGGTTCTTCAATTCTTTTAGCTTTGACGGGTCCATACGGTATGGTGGAATAGAAATGGGCTGGGTGCCCGTGGCCAAATCAAAACAAAAGTCAATATCTCTGTCGGGTGGCATCCCCGACAAATCTACAGAAAATACATCTGGAAACTCATGGACAGCTAAAACTGAATCCATAGAAGGAGCATCCGCATTAGAATCTCGAATATGAGCCAAATAAGCTAGACAGCCCTTCTCGACCACACGTAGCCTTCATATACGAGATAACTATGCTGGTAGAATGGTCAGGAATCCCTTTCCACTCTAATTGGGGCAACCCCAGCATGGTAAAGTCATTGTTTTGGCGTGACAATCCAATATAGCATGATTGAGTGATAGCCAATCCATACCCAAGATGATATCAAAATCTGCCATACAAAGAAGTAGAAGATCCACGCTAGTCTCAAGACTCTTAATAGTAACCACTTAAGAATGATAGACATGATCTACTACAACAGAGTCTCCCACCGGTCTGGACACACACAAAGAAGCACTCAGAGAATCGCGGGGCACAACCAGATATAAAGCAAAATAGGAGGACACATAGGGATAAGTAGATCCTGGATCAAATATAATTGAAGCATCTCTATGGAAAACTCGAAAAATAACTATGATCACGACATTGGATGACTCGGCCTCAGGCCTAGCTGGAAAAGCATAAAATCTGGGTTGGGCCCTACCACTCTGGACCGCATCTCTTGGACGGCCTCTAACTGGCTGGCCTCCACCTCTAACGGCTTGACCTCCACCTCTAATGGCCGGACCTCCACCTCTAGCTGCCTGACCCCTACCTCTAGCTGGCTAAGTAGGTGGTGAAGCAACCAGTGCCGGTATGATGGCACGAGAATCCTGCCGAGATATGTTGCTCGACAACCTAGGGAAATACCTCTTGATGTGACCAATATTCCCACACTCATAACACCCATCCTACTGTCGTGGCTGCTGAAGCTGACCCAAACGGGTCGGATAACCACTGTAGTGACTCTAGAGTGGTGGTGCACTGATAGAAGCTGAATGGGCACTAAATGTTGGCTGCCCAGAGTAAGGCATAATAGGACCGTGACTCCCTGAATCACTGTGAGATGCCTGAAGTGCTGAATGAAACGGCCTTGGAGGATGACCCCTACTAAAATTACCCCTGCCTCCAAACGAGGCACCATTGAACCCACTGAACTGACGAGGCCTCTTATCAGACCCATACCCCTCTATTGTGCAAGAACCACCTCGATCCTCCTAGCAAACTTAGCAACCTCCTGAAAGAAAATCTCATATTCGGTCTCCTTGGCCATCTGAAGCGTGACAGGGTGAGTGAGTCCATCAATAAACCTCATCGGCCTCTCTCCCACAGTAGGAAGTAAAAGGAGAGCATGACGGGCTAGATCCACAAAATGAGTCTCGTACTGAGTAACAGTCATAGCCGTGAAATAGCCGTGAGAACTGATCCCAATTCAATGCAGGCGACCAAGCTGGTCTGGTCAACATATAGTCTCTCTACCACCTCTTGGCGGAACCCGTCATCTAAAATACAGCAAAATTGACCCCTTTGGTCTCAACTATACCCATGTTCTGCAACACCTCATGACAGCGGTCAAGATAATCTTGTGGGTCCTCAGAAGGTGTACCATTGAAGTGAATTGGAAAGAGCTTAGTAAACTTGTCTAATCTCAATAAAGCCTCAAAAGACATGGCGGGCCTATCACCGGCATGTGCTGCAATAACTGGTTGAACTACCCCAATTGGCGGGGCTGCTGGAGCTTGATACGGGGGAGCCATATGCTCCGAAGAGGGAGTAGTGGGAGTTTTTGCTCCTCCCCCAGCCCGTGAGACGGCTGGTACCACTGGAAATGTACCATTCTAGGCCACGCCCTCCATAAGACTCACCAAATGGACTAGCGCGTCTTGAAGCACATGAGTAGCTATGAATCTTTCCGGGACCTGAACTGGTCCAACCGGTACAGTCAGAATTGGAACCTCCTCCTGAAGATACAACTGAGGTTCTACAACAGGTGTTGCTGCTCGAGCTCTAGACTGAGCTCTACTCTGCCTCTGCCTTGGCCTCTAGCGCGACCTCGGCCTCGACCTCTACCCCTGGTCATAGTTTCCACCGGGGGCTCTGGTCCCTGTCCATCGGTAGATGTATTACGTGTTCTCACCATCTGCGAGAGAATAAGAATAGAATGGTCCAATCATCGAAGATAGAATAAAATCGCATGACAGAATAAGAAAAAAATGATATTGTTCATAAACTTCATAGCCTCTGAAAGATAAGTACAGACGTCCCCGTACCGATCCTTCAGACTCTACTAAGCTTGCTCGTGACTCGTGATACCTAGGTAACCTAGTGCTCTGATACCAACTTGTCACGACCCGAAATTCCCACCTTTAGGACCGTGATAGCGCCTAACATTTCACTTACTAGGCAAGTCAACGTTAGAATAATCTTAACAATTTTTAAACAAATTAAATTAAACAGAATACATTACTGGAATAAAGTGCGGAAGACCATATTCAATGAACCATCCAAATACATCCCTGAATCTAGTGTCATAAGTGCACGAGCTACTAGAATAATACAAATAAAGCTCTGAATAAAATTCAATTTTTTTGAAAGATAATACACAGCTAAGATAAGATAGAAGGGGACTTCAGAACTGCGGACGTTGTGTAATTATACCTCAAGTCTCCTCTGGGTAGCTGAATCCGAGCAAGTCTATGGTACGCCGCTGGGACCAACTCCAAAATCTGCACAAGAAGTGCAGAG
>AWOL01S0039351.1:16337-35134 GCA_000715115.1 Nicotiana otophora | reverse complement strand
ACGATTAAGACCTTTATTCACTTAAATTGCTTTAACAATTATTATTGAAATTGGATAGTTAGTAATCGGCTTACCTAACGGGTTGGGTTAGGTGGCATCACGACTAGTTGGATTTTGGGTCGTGACAGGTCTGTAGCCAGGAGTGAGGAGAAAGGGAGGCCAAGAGCCTCATGGATCGAGTGGTTTTAGCGGTGTTCCTTCAGGGGGTCAGTATTACCACGACAGGGGTCGTCCNTTCCTGTTGTAGCTGCCTTTTGTTCAGGGTAGCCTTAGATTTATAAAAGCTCTATTTATGTATTATTCAAACAGACTATGTATTTTCCACTTTGTATACTCTATTCTTAGAAGCGCGTGATTTGTACTACTAGTTCTTGGGGATTGTATACGATTAAGACCTTTATTCACTTAAATTGCTTTAACAATTATTATTGAAATTGGATAGTTAGTAATCGGCTTACCTAACGGGTTGGGTTAGGTGGCATCACGACTAGTTGGATTTTGGGTCGTGACAGGTCTGTAGCCAGGAGTGAGGAGAAAGGGAGGCCAAGAGCCTCATGGATCGAGTGGTTTTAGCGGTGTTCCTTCAGGGGGTCAGTATTACCACGACAGGGGTCGTCCTTACAGACACATTCAGACGGGTCGTCCAGTTCACCGTGGTGCATCATCCAGCCATGGTTCATATAGTTCTCATCAGGGTCAGTCATCTCTCAGTGTCCTTCCAGCCCGAAGTTCGTCTTGTGCTCCTTCAGTTCAAGGTTTATTTGCACCGGGTGCTTCTAGCAGTTATTCTGGTTCTCGGGGCCCGATTCAGTCCTCACCGCCACCAGTATCGGGGCGTTACTTTGAGTGCGGGGAGTTTGTGCATATGTGGAGGCAGTGTCCTCGTCGTCTGGGAGGTCCAGTGCAGCAGAGGAGTCCAACTACGACTTCAGGACTAGTTACTTCGCCACCCGCCCAGCCAGCTCGGGGTGGGGCTCAATAGGCTAGGGGTCTCCCAAGAGGGGGAGGCCGATTAGGTGGCGGTCAGGCCCGATTCTATGCTTTTCCTGCCAGGCCAGATGTCGTTGCCTCAGATGCAGTGATCACAGGTATTGTCTCAGTGTGCCACAAGGAAGCTTCTATGTTATTTGACCCTGGTTCTACTTATTCGTATGTATCATCGTACTTTACTCATTATCTGGATATGCCCCGTGAGTCCTTAGTTTCACATGTTCGTGTATCTTTGTCGGTGGGCGATACTATTATTGTGGACTGTGTATATCGGTCATGTATGGTAACTATTGGGGGACTGGAGACTAGAGTTGATCTCTTATTACTCATTATGGTTGATTTCAATGTAATCTTAGGTATGGATTTGTTGTCTCCATGTCATGCTATTTTGGACTGTCACGCAAAAACTATGACGTTGGCGATGTCGGATTTGCCGAAGGTCGAATGGAGAGGTTCTCTAGATTATGTTCCCAGCAGGGTCATTTCTTATTTGAAGGCCCAACGTATGGTTGGGAAGGGGTGTTTGTAATATTTGGCCTTTGTGGGAGACGTTGGTGCAGATATTCCCACTATTGATTCAGTACCGGTAGTGCGAGACTTTCTGGATGTATTTCCTGCAGACCTGTCGGGTATGCCACATGACAGGGATATTGACTTCGGTATTGACTTGATGCCAGGTACTTAGCCCATTTCTATTCCTCTGTATCGTATGGCACCAAATGAGTTGAAAGAACTGAAAGAGCAACTTTAGGAACTTCTTGATAATGAGTTTATTAGGCCTAGTATGTCCCAT
The DNA here is from genome assembly GCA_000715115.1 of Nicotiana otophora. Lineage (NCBI taxonomy): Eukaryota > Viridiplantae > Streptophyta > Magnoliopsida > Solanales > Solanaceae > Nicotiana > Nicotiana otophora. Next base: position 33,351 of record AWOL01S0039351.1, on the reverse strand, counting down.
TGGGGTGCACTAGTTATGTTTGTGAAAAGGAAAGATGGTACTATGCGGATGTGCATCGATTACACGTAATTGAATAAAGTTACAATCAAGAATAAGTATCCTTTGCTGCGTATTGATGATTTATTTGACCAGCTTCAAAGAGTGAGGGTATTCTTCAAAATTGATTTGAGATACGGGTATCATCAGTTGAAAATTCAGGATTTAGATATTCTAAAGACGGCATTCAGGATCTATTATGGTCACTATGAATTTCTCGTGATGTCTTTTGGGCTGACCAACGCCCTTATGCACTTGATGAATAGCGTATTCCAGCCGTATCTTGATTCATTTGTTGTAGTATTTATTGATGATATCTTGGTGTACTCACGTAGCCAAGAGGAGCATGCACAATACTTGGGTATTGTATTACAGAGGCTGAGAGAGAAGAGACTGTATGCCAAATTCTCCAAGTGTGAGTTATGGCTTAGTTCGGTGGCATTCTTAGGACACATAGTGTCCAGTGAAGGAATTAAGGTGGATCTGAGGAAAATAGAGGCAGTTCAGAGTTGGCATAGGCCATCTTCAGCTACTGAGATTCGGAGTTTTCTTGGCTTGGCTGGTTATTATCGTCGCTTTGTGGAGGGCTTCTCGTCTATTGCATTGCCCTTGACTAAATTGACCCAAAAGGGTGCTTCATTCAGGTGGTTGGATGAGTGTGAAGAGGGATTTTAGAAGCTCAATTCTGCCTTGACCACAGCTCTAGTTCTAGTTTTTCCTTCATCTTCAGGCTCTTATACAGTATATTATTATGCTTCNTGGATCGGGGCTGCCCGCCTGCAGCATACCTGAGTGAGGCCGAGGGCCTGAATTGTGAGGATGAGTGTGGATTGGGGCTGCCCGCCTGTAGCATACTTTATTATTATCGCACGTGAGTTGTCTGTGCAGATTATAACGCTTGGACTGAAGGAGTCCCTCCGGAGTCTGTACACACCCCCAGTGAGCGCAGGTACCTACTGAGTGTGAGTGTCGAGTGCAGAGTGCTGAGTGATTGGGAGGCATGAGTGATTGTGAGGTATGCCCGAGTGGCAAGAGTGATTGTGAGGTATGCCCGAGTGGCACGAGTAATTGTGAGGTTTTTGCCCGAGGGGTTGTATATGAGTGATGTTCTGCCCGAGGGGCTGTTTATGATTTTAACATTTTAGTTGCATTGCATTGGCATACACACATGACATACATGCATAGAGATGTATTTCCTCGTACTGTACTGCATCACATCATTCATGATTTTTCACACATTGTTGACAGATGGGCATAGTAATGCATGTGTTTTTACACGGGTTATCCGAATAGAAAATGAAACATCTTATTTATTATTGACAAGATTTTGGGAGAAATTTAATGTTTTCAAACTATTCATATTTTTGGCAACTCTAGCAAACGATTTGGGTTTTCACTAATGTATTTGAAAGAAAGAACTACTATTTTGAAATCATGATTTGGCTGAGCATTTTTGTCTTTGAGTTACTTCTGGTATTATTTGCTTATTGTTGTTATGGATTGTTGTGGACTATCGGTTTTGGACCCGACTTGGTGGAAGCTCGCCACTACTTTCAACCTACGGCTGGGTTTGTTACTTACTCAGTACATGGGGTCGGTTGTACTGATACTACACTTTTGTATATTGCGTGCAGATGTTGGCTATTGTTGTTGCTGTGCTCGATGGTTGCGGGACTTGAAGATGTACCTGCATTCCTGTTGTAGCTGCCTTTTGTTCAGGGTAGCCTTAGATTTATAAAAGCTCTATTTATGTATTATTCAAACAGACTATGTATTTTCCACTTTGTATACTCTATTCTTAGAAGCGCGTGATTTGTACTACTAGTTCTTGGGGATTGTATACGATTAAGACCTTTATTCACTTAAATTGCTTTAACAATTATTATTGAAATTGGATAGTTAGTAATCGGCTTACCTAACGGGTTGGGTTAGGTGGCATCACGACTAGTTGGATTTTGGGTCGTGACAGGTCTGTAGCCAGGAGTGAGGAGAAAGGGAGGCCAAGAGCCTCATGGATCGAGTGGTTTTAGCGGTGTTCCTTCAGGGGGTCAGTATTACCACGACAGGGGTCGTCCTTACAGACACATTCAGACGGGTCGTCCAGTTCACCGTGGTGCATCATCCAGCCATGGTTCATATAGTTCTCATCAGGGTCAGTCATCTCTCAGTGTCCTTCCAGCCCGAAGTTCGTCTTGTGCTCCTTCAGTTCAAGGTTTATTTGCACCGGGTGCTTCTAGCAGTTATTCTGGTTCTCGGGGCCCGATTCAGTCCTCACCGCCACCAGTATCGGGGCGTTACTTTGAGTGCGGGGAGTTTGTGCATATGTGGAGGCAGTGTCCTCGTCGTCTGGGAGGTCCAGTGCAGCAGAGGAGTCCAACTACGACTTCAGGACTAGTTACTTCGCCACCCGCCCAGCCAGCTCGGGGTGGGGCTCAATAGGCTAGGGGTCTCCCAAGAGGGGGAGGCCGATTAGGTGGCGGTCAGGCCCGATTCTATGCTTTTCCTGCCAGGCCAGATGTCGTTGCCTCAGATGCAGTGATCACAGGTATTGTCTCAGTGTGCCACAAGGAAGCTTCTATGTTATTTGACCCTGGTTCTACTTATTCGTATGTATCATCGTACTTTACTCATTATCTGGATATGCCCCGTGAGTCCTTAGTTTCACATGTTCGTGTATCTTTGTCGGTGGGCGATACTATTATTGTGGACTGTGTATATCGGTCATGTATGGTAACTATTGGGGGACTGGAGACTAGAGTTGATCTCTTATTACTCATTATGGTTGATTTCAATGTAATCTTAGGTATGGATTTGTTGTCTCCATGTCATGCTATTTTGGACTGTCACGCAAAAACTATGACGTTGGCGATGTCGGATTTGCCGAAGGTCGAATGGAGAGGTTCTCTAGATTATGTTCCCAGCAGGGTCATTTCTTATTTGAAGGCCCAACGTATGGTTGGGAAGGGGTGTTTGTAATATTTGGCCTTTGTGGGAGACGTTGGTGCAGATACTCCCACTATTGATTCAGTACCGGTAGTGCGAGACTTTCTGGATGTATTTCCTGCAGACCTGTCGGGTATGCCACATGACAGGGATATTGACTTCGGTATTGACTTGATGCCAGGTACTTAGCCCATTTCTATTCCTCTGTATCGTATGGCACCAAATGAGTTGAAAGAACTGAAAGAGCAACTTTAGGAACTTCTTGATAATGAGTTTATTAGGCCTAGTATGTCCCATTGGGGTGCACTAGTTATGTTTGTGAAAAGGAAAGATGGTACTATGCGGATGTGCATCGATTACACGTAATTGAATAAAGTTACAATCAAGAATAAGTATCCTTTGCTGCGTATTGATGATTTATTTGACCAGCTTCAAAGAGTGAGGGTATTCTTCAAAATTGATTTGAGATACGGGTATCATCAGTTGAAAATTCAGGATTTAGATATTCTAAAGGCGGCATTCAGGATCTATTATGGTCACTATGAATTTCTCGTGATGTCTTTTGGGCTGACCAACGCCCTTATGCACTTGATGAATAGCGTATTCCAGCCGTATCTTGATTCATTTGTTGTAGTATTTATTGATGATATCTTGGTGTACTCACGTAGCCAAGAGGAGCATGCACAATACTTGGGTATTGTATTACAGAGGCTGAGAGAGAAGAGACTGTATGCCAAATTCTCCAAGTGTGAGTTATGGCTTAGTTCGGTGGCATTCTTAGGACACATAGTGTCCAGTGAAGGAATTAAGGTGGATCTGAGGAAAATAGAGGCAGTTCAGAGTTGGCATAGGCCATCTTCAGCTACTGAGATTCGGAGTTTTCTTGGCTTGGCTGGTTATTATCGTCGCTTTGTGGAGGGCTTCTCGTCTATTGCATTGCCCTTGACTAAATTGACCCAAAAGGGTGCTTCATTCAGGTGGTTGGATGAGTGTGAAGAGGGATTTTAGAAGCTCAATTCTGCCTTGACCACAGCTCTAGTTCTAGTTTTTCCTTCATCTTCAGGCTCTTATACAGTATATTATTATGCTTCTAGGATTAGTATTGGGTGTGTCTTAATGCAGGGAGGTAGAGTGATTGCTTATGCTTCGTACCAGTTGAAACCACATGAAAAGAACTACCATGTTCATGATTTAGAATTGGCAGCCATTGTTCATGCATTGAAGATTTGGAGGCCCTATCTCTATGGTGTCTTGTGAGGTATTTACAGATCATCAGAGTCTTCAGCACTTATTCAAACAGAAGGATCTAAATTTGAGACAACGCATATGGTTGGAGCTACTAAAGGACTATGATATCACTATTTTGTATCATCCCGGAAAGGCCAATGCGGTGGCCGATGCCTTGAGTAGAAAGGCGGTAAGTATGAGTAGCCTTGCATTTATTCCTGTTGGTGAAAGGCATTTTGCAGTTGATGTTCAGACCTTAGCTAATCAGTTCATGAGATTAGATGTTTCGGAGACCAACCGAGTTTTATATTGGGTGGTTCCTTATATGATCGCATCAGAGAGCGCCAGTATGATGATCCCCATTTGCTTGTCCTTAAGGATATGGTTCAGCACGGTGATGCCAAGGAAGTAACTATTGGGGATAAGGGTGTATTATGGATGCAGGGCAGGCTATGTGGGCCTAATGTAGATGGTTTGTATGAGTTGATTCTCTAGGAGGCTCATAGTTCGTGGTACTCCATTCATCCAGGTGCCGCAAAAATATTTCAGGATTTAAGGCAGCACTATTGGTGGAGGCGAATGAAGAAAGATATAGTTGGGTTTGTAGCACGGTGTTTAAATTGTCATCAGGTGAAGTACGAGCATCAGATACCGGGCAGATTGCTTCAGAGACTTGAAATTCCGGAATGGAAGTGGGAGAATATTACCATGGACTTTGTAGTTGGACTCCCACGGACTTTGAGGAAGTTTGATGTTGTTTGGGTGATTGTAGATCAGTTGACCAAGTTCACGCATTTTATTCCAGTCGGTACTACTTATTCTTCGGATAGGTTGGCTGACATTTATATCCGTGAGATTGCTCGCTTTCACGGTGTGCCAATGTCCATCATTTCAGATCGGGGAACGCAGTTTACAACACAATTTTGGAGAGCAGTACAAAGAGAATTAGGTACACAGGTTCAGCTGAGTACAGCATTTCACCCTCAGACGGACGGCCAGTCCGAGTACACTATTCAGATATTGGAAGATATGTTACGCACTTGTGTTATAGATTTTGGAGGTTCTTGGGATCTATTTCTGCAACTTGCAGAGTTTGCCTCTAATAATACCTACCAATCGATTATTCAAATGGCTCTGTATGAGGCTTTATATGGGAGACGGTGTCGATATCCGGTGGGTTGGTTTGAGCTGGGCGAGGCTAGACTATTGGGTACTGATTTAGTTCAATATGCTTTGGAAAAGGTCAAATTGATTCAGGAGCAGCTTTGCACGGCGCAGTCTAAACAGAAGAGTTATGCCGACTGGAAGGTCTGTGACGTTGCTTACATGGTTGGGGAGAAGGTTCTGCTCAATATTTCGCCCATGAAGGGTGTGTTGAGGTTCGGGAAGAAGGGCAAGTTGAGCCCTCGGTATATTGGGTCGTTTGAGGTGCTTACGAAGATTGGAGAGGTGGCTTATGAACTTGCTTTGCTGCCTAGTCTATCGAGTGTTCATCCAGTGTTTCATGTATCTATGCTCCGGAAGTATGTCGGGGATACGTCTCATGTTTTGGATTTCAGCAAAGTGCAGTTGGATGGTAATTTGACTTATGATGTGGAGCCAGTGGCCATTTTAGACCGGCAGATTCAGAAGTTGAGATCAAAGAACATAGCTTCAGTGAACATGCAGTGGAGAGGCCAGCCAGTCGGAGAAGCTACTTGGGAGACTGAGCGGGAGATGCGGAGCAAATATCCATACTTATTTGAGGCTCCGGGTATAATTCTAAACTCGTTCGAGGATGAACGTTTGTTTAAGAGGGAGAGAATACAACGACCCGGCCGATCGTTTTGAGTATTACAACATCGTTCCCCCATTTACTGCTCAATTTATACTTTACAGTTGTTATGTGACTCGTCGGGGTAATTGGTTCGGGTCCGGTGAGGTTTTGGAATGAATTGGAACACTTAGTTCCAAGGTTTAAAGCTTAAGTCAAAATAGTGACCGGATGTCGACTTATGTGTAAACGACCCTGGAATAGAGTTTTGATGATACCAATAGCTCTGTATGGTGATTTTGGACTTAGGAGCGTGTCCGAAAAATTATTTGAAAGTTCGTAGTTGAATTAGGCTTGAAATGGCTAAAATAAAAATTTAAATTTGGAAGTTTGACTGGGGAGTTGACTTTTTGATATCGTGGTCGGAATCCAGTTCTAAAAATTTTCATAGGTCCGTTATGTCATTTATTACTTGTGTGCAAAATTTGAGTTAAATTGGACTTGATTTGATAGGTTTCGGCATTGAATGTAGAAGTTGGAAATTCTTTGTTTCATTAGGCTTGAATTGGGGTATGATTCGTGATTTTAGCGTTGGTTGATGTAATTTGAGATTTCAACTAAGTTCTTATGATGTTTTAGGACTTGTTGGTGTATTTAGTTGAGGTTCAGAGGGTCTCGGGTGAGTTTCGGATGGTTAACGGATGAATTTTTGGACTTGGAATGCTACTGGAATTTTTCTGATGTTTGCACCTGGTTTCCTTCTTCATGTTCGCGAGAGGGGTCTCGTGTTAGTGAAGAGGAACTCGAGGTAGGTGAGGTTGTTCATCGCGTTCACGACTTGGGTCTCGCATTCGCGTAAGGCAAGGAGGTGAGGCTACGCGTTCGCGAAGGGGAAATTGGCTGGTGAGGATTTTTGTCTTCGCGTTCATGAAGTGTAGGTCGTGTTCGTGAAGGTTCGCCTGGTAAAGCATCGCATTCACGAAGTGTAGGACGCGTTCGCGAAGGGCAAATTTTGGACACCACAATTTTGTGCTTCGCGAACGCGAAGAACCTGTTGCGTTCGCGAAGAAGAAAGGTCTGGGCAGAAAGTTTAAGTTCTGAAAATGGGACTTCGTCCCATTTTCCATTTGTGATGAATTGGAGCTCGGGAAGAGGCGAATTTTGGGAGGTTTTCAAGAAAAATAACGGGGTAAGTGTTCTTAACTCAATATTGGTCAAATTACCCGAATCCATGGTTGTTTTTAACATTTAATTGGTGATTTAAGTTGACAAATTTAGAAAAAACCCTCTTGGTTTAATTTGAAGATTTGAGGGTCGAGTTGATGTCCGAATTTGGTAAAATTTATATGGTTAGACTCATGGTTGAAAGGGCGTTCATATTTTGTAACTTTTTTCAAGTTCCAAGATGTGGGCCCCACGAGCTCTTTTTGAGTTAAATTTCGGATTTTGTTGGAAAAATTAATATTTTCATATGGAATTAATTCCTATAATTTGTATTGACTGAATCGAATTAATTATGACTAGATTCAAGGCGTTTGAAGACCGATTCGCGAGGCAAAGGCATTGCAGAGTAAGGAATTATACGGTTTGAGGTAAGTAACAGTTCTAAATTGGGTCCTGAGGGTATGAACCCCGGATTCTGTGATATGTGATTGGTTTGAGGTGACACACATGCTAGGTGACGGGCACGTGGGCATGCACCATAGGAATTGTGACTTGATAAACTCCATGGAATTGTGTGGTTGAATAATTTGTTGGTATTCGTACTTTTTCTACGTATTAGAGAAATCAAACTATAAATCATGTTTACAATATGCGTTGACACGGTAGGGACCCACAGAGGTCGTGTACATATTGAATTATCTGCTAAATTGTTATTTTGCGCTCAGTCACAATTCTACTTACACATTACATCTCAGTCTCTATTGTTCATTATTGATGCATCATACCATTGTTGTTTCGGCTGCTTATCATGATTTTTGAGAGCCCGAGAGACTGAAGAGGTTGATGACTGAGTGAGGCCGAAGGCCTGATTGTGAGGATATTTATGGGATCGGGTTGCACGCCGCATCATGTTTCATTGATTTATGCCATGATTGTCTTGTTATAGCACTTGAGCTGAATGAGCCCCTCCGGAGTCGGTACACACCCCCAGTGAGCGCAGGTACCTATTGAGTGCGAGTTCCGAGTGCTAAGTGCTGAGTGATTGAGAGGAATGAGTGACTGTAAGGAAAGAGTGATTGTAAGGTTGAAGTGAATGGGAGGGCTGAGTGATTGTTGCTCTGACAAGATGCATTGATTTCATTATTTTTGCACTTCAGCTGTCATATATCACTATTTTTGGAATTTCTGAAAGACATTATCTTCTGTTTCAGTCGAATTTATATGAAATTACTGTTTGAGTTTTAAATGTTGAACTTGAAAGCATGTCTACCTTCTTATGTTGGAAATTACTATGATTGGACTTAGCTGTGAAGCTCGTCACTGCTTTCAGCTCTTTATTTAGTATTTACTTGCTGAGTTGGTTGTACTCACACTACACCATGCACCTCGTGTGCAGATCCAGATACTTCTGGACATGACGGTTGCTAGTTCTCGGAGTTTTTATCTGTTGGAGATTATCGAGGTAGTTGTTTGACGTCCGCAGACCTTGATTCTCTTTCCTTTCAGTTTTTGTACTGTTATATATTTTTAGACAGTGTTTTTAGCAGTTAGACTTTGTTATCATTTAGATGCTCATGTACTCAGTGACACCGGGTTTGGGATTGACTTATGTCGGTATTAATGAAATTTTTATATTATGTTTTCAAACTTAAATGAAATTGTGGTTTATTGAGGTTGTCGACTTGCCTAGTATTCAGATAGGCGCCATCACGACAGGTTAGGATTTTGGATCGCGACATGCTGTCACTTTGCCAAAAAGTGAAGAAGAAGGCTCATCAAGACAAACAAGAAGAAGACTACCTAGAACATTGATACAAGGAGAAGCATTAAGAAAGAAAGGGATAATTCAAAAAAGAAAACAAATGATAAAATAGAATATATAGTTAAGCAAATACTAGAAAACTTCTTTCAAGACAAAGACAATCAAGACAAACATATTATCAAAAATCCCAGTCCAGAAAGAGATCCCGGTCCATAAATGTCCCAAAGATCAGGAGAAGATGATAATTACGAAGATGAGAACTACTTAAACTATCAAGATGCTCAGGATCCAAATGATGATCCAGAAATGAGTTTCAACTCAATAGCTCTACATAATCTTGACAAATAGAATAAAATTACGAGAACAAAATAAGATAAGATGACAAATAGTGAAGAATCACTCTGGCAAAGGAGGATACAATAATACAATAGACATGTGAAAAAAGAAGAAGCGATATAAAGCAGTGCTAAAAAGACTGGTACCAGACTTCAGTAGAAAAAATAATTACAAAGTGACAAATAAAAAGGAATCATCTCTGCTCAAGCCATGTGACGATGGGGCCCAATGAAGTACCCGACAAGGCTGAAAAGAAAGGTTTATGAGATGTTTGAAGTCCGTTTTAAAATCCCCTCCAAAGACTCGGCTATATAAGAAGAACAAGAATGAAGAACAAGAACACAACTACAAGAGCCATCTGAAGAAAACACACTCTGTCCTTCACCATTTCCTTCACCCAAACCATCTTCCATCCATAACCCCTTTTGTAAAATATTCTCCCTATGAATGCTTTAGTATTGTTGATCTCAAACCTGTAAAATAAATAAAGCTTTATGCTTCAGTGTGCAAGTTTTTAATTCCAAGTCCAGTCAAACTCGTTCGGGTTTACCGAAAGAGAAATCCCTCTCCCGTAAACATGTAAGTTTCTATTTTTATCTATAAATTATGTTACTGTTTATTATCCCGATTTATTTATAGCTTTATATTATGTCCATGTCTTATATATATTCTTAGTCGCTAGTTTGTACATAATCCAAAAATCACTCTAAGTATATGGTTATCTTTTCAATTTCTTAATAACATGGATTAACCTGTAAATTCCAAGGAGAGACCAGTTAAAGCCCGAAATATTGCTATAAAGGTGTTAGAATGGGCAAATGTATTTAACTGTGGCCAGGGTGAGGTTAAAGAAAGAGATATTAAGAAAAGATCTAGATCTTTAAAAGATTGGAGAGAAGAGATGAACAGAGTGAAAAAAATTAAAAATTTAAAAAAAAAGTATATTAAGGGGTAATATCAGTTTATAATTTTGATAAAATATTAACAATACAAGTTTATAGATTAAGAGAGAGAGAGAGTACCGAGTAGGTTTTACAACATAAACTTATCAGCCTTTATCATCCCCAATCACTTTCCACTTTTTATATACCCCTCTTACTTTGGTATCAGAGCTAAAAGATTTTAGGACCACAAGTTTATATACTGACTCATACTGTGACTGTGAAGGATTGAGATAACTCAGATTGTTATATTCCCTTTGTTTGAGCATGCATTGGTAGCTTAGGCTCATGTAGTGGCTCTTACATTATATGTGAACATTGATTGACTCTTATCATGATTATAAAAAGAACTAAGGTAATTGATATTGTATTCCATATCCTTATCTAAAAAGCATGTAGAAGTTCCAATTTTATTGAGTTTTTATCGGACGACCCGATTATTGATATCATGCTTTATTCCATGCTCTACTTATGTTTCTTATGCTTTTGAGCTGCTGGTAAGTGTCGGTAACGGCCCCTCGCCACTACTTCTTTGAGTCTAGACTTGATACTTATTGAGTATGATGATTTTGTACTCATATTATACTTTTTCATATTTTGTACAGGTTCTGAGACTCTTATTTGTAATACCCTTTAAGCGGAGTAGGAGTGTGTTATCGGAGACTTCATGGTGAGCTGCTTGATCCGATTCGCAGCACATGAGTCGCCATTCCCTACTTATCTATTTCTATCTATGCATTTCGTTTTTGGAAAGATGTATTTATTAAGTCGGTTCTAGTTACTCTTATTAGATGTTCTTGATGTAGTGACACCAAATTTTGGGTTAGACAACTACGACCATGTTTAGACCCAGTCATTGATTATATATTTATGTTATTGAATTGAAATTTATTTTCGCATTGGTTATTTATATCATAAAAAGGTTAATGGGTTAATAATTAGATTCTATTGTTGTTGTTGAGTGCTGGCTTGCCTAGCGAGCGGGTTAGACGCTATCATGGCCTTTGGTGGGATTTTGGGTCGTGACAAGATGGCTATAACTAATCATGTAATTTAGTTTTATCTCAACAGTTCAACAAGCAATTCTTAACATTCAAAAGTCTTTTCATAATATTCAACATGAATATATTAAGCCATGTAACCACCAATCATGAATCAAATAAGATAAGTGTATAGCTACCGCTTAATAAGAAAGGTCAACATGGCAAAATAATTCGTTATGCCAATTTAAAAAGTCATAACCTTAACTATGCTTCTAAGACATAAGTATGAGTTATTACCTTGTCATAAAATCAATGAAATATCAATAATAAGTTCATATAGCCCAAACAAGGCAGAATAATAAGCCAAATATTACCGGATATAGTCATAACCTAGCTACTCATATACGCTCATCACCTCGCATATACATGACTTCTAACTCAAGTAACAAGTAGCAAATAGATCACCTATGGGGAGAATTACTTCTTACAAGGATAGACAAGACACTTACCTCCTCCCGACAAACTTTAATCAACAACAACCATATTTTCTTTCAAATCCAACACCAAACGACTCGAATCTAGTCAAATATTACTTAAATGAGTCAATACAAGATTTTGGAATTGACTTCATATAAAAAGATTCAATCTTTAATCCAATTAAAAAGTCAACCTCGGGCCCCGGGCCTGAAGCCTGAAATTGATCGTAGATATAGTTCACCCATAATCACGATTACAAATATATAATTAGATTCCAAATCGGGGTCCAATTTCATGTTCAGAATCCCCAAAGTCACTCTTTTAAGTTCATACCAAAATCTCCAATTTCTACACTTTAATTTCTTATTTTAGGGGTTAGAAATCCATGTAGATTCTTGAAATATAATCACAAACGAGTAGCGATCACTTACTCTCTTGTCATGCATGAAAACCTCCATGAAAAATCGCCCCTCCAAGTTAAGGCTTCAAAATATGAGAGAATAAGCAAAATCCCAATATTCACATTTTAAATCGTCTACCAAGAGGTACCCTTCGCGATCGCGATCCAATGCTTCACGCTAGTGAAGCACAACATTCTATTGCCTGATATTCCTTCTACGTGATCACGGAGGTACCCATGTGATCATGAAATCCACCAGTCGCCACTCGTTTATGAACACGACTTGTCCATCGCGAACGCGAAGACCAGCTCCCCAGCCAGTCTCTTCCTCTCCACGAGTGCGAACCTCTCCATGTGACGTGATGACCGCCAACCTATAAGCCTACACGATTGCGACCTTCTGTTGCGAATGTGATGCACAAAGTCCAGCTGGCCAAATTCTTCTCCGCGATCGCGAGATATACTCCGTGATCGCGAAGCACTACAGTGCACTAGTATATCAGTTGTTCCAAACTCAACCAAAATGATCCTAAACAACTCCAAATCATACTCGAGCCCCCCGGGACCCTGTCCAACCACTCCAACAATTCCATATACGTCCTAAAAACTTGTCCCAAGACTCGGAATTTCAAAAACAACAACAAACCAAGAATCGATGATAAAATTCATCTCTTAACTTTCAAACATTCCAACTTCGCCGCATGCGTCTGAAACTCACTTAGATATTCTGATTACAACCAAACTTTGCACACAAGTTCCATCCATTAGGACCGATCCAAAGTCTCAAAACCACAATCGAAGTCCGATAACACCGAAGTCAACTTCCGGTCAAACCTATATACTCTCAAGTTCTTCAAATTATCAACTTGCAACAAAAATCTTCTAGGAACATCCAAAACTAAATCCGAACAAACGCTCATGTCCAAAATCACCATATGAACCTATTGAAACTATTATATCATGATTCCGATGTCTTTTACTCAAAACTCAAACTTTGGTCAACTCTTCCAACTTAAAGCTTCCATAATGAGAATTACTCTTCCAAATCAATCTTGAATATCCCGAAAATTAAAATCAACCATACTCACAAGTTATAGTGCATCATATGAAGCTACTTAAGGTCTCAACCACCAAACGGAATACTAAAACTCAAAATGACCGGTCGGATCATTACACCCGTGAATCATGGAACCCAAATATGTAATCAAAATTCCAGTTTGATGTCATTAGCGTGTTTAAATCAACAATTATTCATTTATAGGCTTCTTATATTTCTATCTTGATTTGTCCCAAATACTTGATTTTATATTATAATAAATGATAGATCCTTAACTTGATGATAAAGTGAGTTAGAATCACATAACCCAACATGGTTGATGAAGAGATAGGTCAAAAACCATCAACACCGAGCTTCCATGCTCCAAAATTGAAGAAAAATGCAAAAACAACGAAATGGGCTTTGTTTATAGTGCGAAGAACCATCTGGAAATAAAAATGCACTGCCAAGGTGCCCCGGACGTTGCCCCTCGCAGTGTAGTAGTACTGCAACCTGCAACATTATGCTCACAAAAAAATTACTCTACTACTCGTCAGTATAATGATCATAACTTCATGCTCATATGTCGGAATAACAAATGGTTTGAACCACAAGAAACTAGATTTAAAGAGCTACAATATCATCAAAACCTCATACTAGAGTTCTTTATATATTGAGAGATATAAGTCAAGCCAACTATAGAAAAGCCATATTTTTGAACAACCCAATTCCACCGAAACTTGCCCCAACCGCACCAAAACTTACCCGAGCCTCACAGGACTCCATCTAGTCATTTATAAAAGTCAAAATACCCTACATGGAATTTTTCAAAGGCTCAAAATACCACGGGAACATCATCGCAAAGAATCGGGGCTCAAATCAAATAGAATTTCTCTTAAGTTCTTAATCCTCATTCTTTTAAAAGAGTGTTCGAATCACACTTATAGCATGTTTGGCCAAGCTTCTCCAAATCTAATGTCATACCCTAGCCTTGGGAGGTGTGACCGGCACACGATGCCCGAAAGCCCGTGCGAACGAACGCGCTCTTTTATCTTTTCGTTCATAAGTTCTGGGCCATTGAGGCCTCCAAGTGATAATCGCCAAGGTTTAAAATGAATACAACTGATTAACAAAGACAACATTTATACATATTACAGTTGTTCTTAACAAAATGGCCACTGCTCCCTTTTATACAACTAGACTCTAGCATGCAAGCCTCTAAGAGTACCAAAAGAATATACACGTACACAACTAGGTCGGGACAGGGCCCCACCGTACCCAAAATGTTTATAACGTCTGCTTCTGTACCTATTAACTTCCGAACAACTAATTCGAAGGAGAGGAGAGCAACAACTAACAACTGAATCATGCACCTACTGGGGATGGGCGTCACCGGGTCTATCTGTACTTGTGGGCATGAACATAGCACCCAAAAAGAAGAGGTGTTAGTACGGATAGTGTACTGAGTATGCAAGACTAAGAAACACAAGTAAATCAGAGCCATAGGATAAGAGATATGAGTACATGATTCCAACTTGAACACCAAAGATAACCCACCGGGGGCGTGAACCAAACTGTGAGGAACTATGAACCGTGGATCATAAATGCATGCAAGCTTCTGTAAAACCAAGCCTCTTATTGGGGCCATGCCTCATCTGGTACTATACATATACATACATACATATATATATATACACACACACACACACAGATATCTTTAGCCACTCCTTGGGGAAAATTTTCATCACTCGATACCCAGCCTCATAGAGGACTCGGTCGTACCCGGTCTCAGGAGGTCTCGATTGTACCCGATCTCAACAGAACTTGGCATAACTGGCTTCAAGAGGACTCAGTAGCCTCACATCACACATGATCATACTCGACCATATATGGGCTCGGTAATACCTCACATCATGCTTCATCATAACCAACTGATCTATGGTTGCACGATAGGTATTCGTACCAAGACGACTATAGCGCTGCTTGGCAGCATAAAATAGATACACATATATAAGTGCAATGCATTAACAGTTTCAAAAGATAGCAACTTTAAACTTCAGAATGAATCATACTCTTCGACCATAGGATCCCAATTGGGAACAATGTAGACTCTTAAAGACATGCTACCAACAAGAACGCACAGGAACAAGGATAACATCATTGAGAGGACTTAGAACTACCAAACTTTACAATACATGGGTCACTTAGAAAGAAGGAGAGACTTACACTAACTCATGCCAAGAAAGAAGGTTTCCATACATACCTTGTTGGAGATCTAGTTACACTTCTATGGTGGTTAACTTTGCCTCTAATGAATCTTCAGAACCGATTCTACTAGGTGATGGGTGTTACAAAAATGATTCCAAGTTCCTTCAAGCTAAATCTTGCTAAATCCAGATTTATCTTCAACCTTGCGTTAATTTGCTAGGAAATTCTAATGAGGCGTTGAGAGTATTTTGAGAGGACTTGTTCTGATGATACTTCTAGAATGAAAGAGAAAGAGCGTCACTGCCCTTTTATACTGTTACCAAGCATAAGAATTTCTGCCACTTTCACATGTAAAACGGGCCGCCCAGCTCCGGTTGCAACGCCCGGTGAGACACGTGGCGCAGGCCCACCGAAACGTGTGACCACTTTCTGGCTTCGAACGTGTCTCCAACTGATTGGCCACGCTAGGATCCGCACTTACCATACTTTACTTAAGTGTGGGGGGTAACATCCAAAAGAACTTCTTTTTCAAAAGAAGTATTTTTTATAAAGTTGAAGTGTTTGGCTAAGCTTTTAGAAGAAAAAAAATGCTTTTGAGTAGAAGCAAAAGCAGTTTTGGTGAAGTAGAAAAAAATAGCTTCTCTTCAAAAGCACTTTTTTAAAAAGCACTTTTGAGAAAAATATATTTAAAAGCAGTTTTTAAAAGCTTGGCCAAACACTAATTACTGCTCAGAAATACTTTTCAGATTGAGTAGCCAAACATAAACTGTTTCTGACCAATAATACTTTTGAGAAAAAATACTTCTCAAAATAAACTAATTTTTGTAGCTTGGCCAAATAGGCTATTAGTCACTTTGGATTACTTCCAAACATTGCACACAAGTTCAATTTAACTATATATACCTATCTAAAGTCTCTGAACATCAAAGTCAACTCTTGGTCAAACTCTTAAGTTGTTCAAATTGTCAACTTTCAATAAATGGTGTCGAATTCTTCTAGAAACCTCCAAAATCAAATACGAACAAATGTACAAGTCCAAAAACTTCATAAGAACCTGTCGGAACCATCAAATCCCGATTTCAAGTCCGTTTAGCCAAAAGTCAAACCTTGATCAATTGTTCCAACTTAAAACTTCTATTTAGGGACTAAGTATTTCAAATCACTTGGGACAAAAATAACTCATACCCACATGTCATAAAAAATCAAATTGACCTAGAGGAAGTCTCAAATCATGAAACGAGCTTCTAGAACTCAAAATAACCGATTGGGTCGTTACAATTATAGTGTGTAACACAAATATTACTTTGTTCATACAACATCATAAGACTAGGATTTAAGTTATATATACTAAAATTATAATAATTATTTTTTATACAATTGTAATTTAATTTATTATAGAATATTACTTATCATTTAAACTAGGTTATTAGTGCATGCTATAAATGAACGTCTAAACAATAACAAAGATCCCGTTTGGATTAGCTGGAAACTTTTAAGCACAAGTGCTTAAAAGAAGTTTTTAAGTGCTGAAGCTTAAAAAAAGCTATTGAAGTGTTTGGTAAACAAGTGCTAATAAACACTTTTTTCTGTTAATAAGACAGAAATATCCTTAAAGTTGTTAACATTATAAAGGAGTTGATTACTACAATATATTTAATTCACAATTAATGTAAATAAAAAATAATTTATATTTTAATTTAATTTCAATTTAATTGATTACTTAAGATAAATTTTTATAAATATAATTC
>AWOL01S0039351.1:0-14912 GCA_000715115.1 Nicotiana otophora | reverse complement strand
GGGGGGGGTTGCAGCTGACTATTCAACTCAATATTATCGACAACTCAAAAAAAGAGAAAAAGGAATCTCTTTTAGATAAATTGAATACTTGCCCTGTATACATCTGGAGGCCAACCCCTAAGAATCTGAAATATAAAGCATATCAAAGAAAAGATTATTTTATCACTTGTTTTTGCAAATATTGAGGACTTAGTGTGGCACTTAATCTAGTTCAAGCACATTGTAATTTTCTATTTAGCAAAAGAAGCATACCGCAAATGCAAGTACAGAAACAAAATTAAAATCTTTGGACATTTAGCGAGCCATCTCTTGGGGGTAAAAGTACTAATCCTTGAGCAAAAAATAGGAAATTATTTTTGTACATCCCAGAAATAAATCATAATAGTATTCAATTTAAATGGGTAAAAATTTAATACCAAGACTTGTTTATGATGTTCATAATTCCAAAACTTTGAAAACACATCAAGAATTGAAATTCAACAGGAATATTAAACTTATGTGGACTGAAGAGGCTTTCAAAATTGGAGCTGAAGTTGGGGAAAGTTATGGAATAAGAGGAAGAAGAAAGCAGAGGCTGCAACAAGAATGGAGAAAAGAAAGAGATCGTATATTTTAGGTTTTTCTACTTAGGGATAATTGCAGGATTAAGAAAAATTATAAGGGATAAGAATGTAATATTCTTAGTCAAAGCAATATGGCTTTTAAGCTAATTTTGAAAAAATTAGGTTTACCCAACTTATTTGTTTTGACTTTTTTAAGTAGATTTTAATTTTTTTAAACTATTTTTTTTGGTTGCCAAACGCTTTCAAAAGTTAAAAAGTGCTTAAAAAGCTGGTCGAACAGGCTCAAGGTCTGTTTTTTTATTAAAATCTTTTGACAAAAGGGATGAAATGAACAATTTTAAAACGGTTTAGGGGGGTATATTTGAACTTTTTTCTCTTTAAACAAACCAAACTAGGAAAAAGCGAAGTTACTAGCAAAATTTTCCCTTCCTTTGTGTGGAGGTTTGTTTGCAGTCGGCTATCCAGTCGAATATGGCGAATCAGCTCTACGGCTATAACCCTAGCAGCAATGCGGGAATAGCAGCAGGGAGCAACCTGTCTAGGTCGACGACGAGATCCATGGGCGACTATCTCTCTACGGATAATAATAAGACATTGCTTGGTTCCTCAAGTTATTTTGGTTCTTCCGGCTATTCCTTCTCTTCACCCACTATGCTATTTAATCAAAGTGATAGTTATAACCCCGCTGCAAGTAAGATTCCAGGTTTGGCGGCTTATCAGTCCTCGTGGACTGCACCTCCTGGAGTCGATGTTGCGCAACCTCCTGCTGCCGACTCTTATTTTTCTAGCTTGAAGCGCTCCTCCTCTGATGGTAATGGACAATTTTCTCTCTCTCCTTCTATTTATCCATTTTGTGCTTAATGAACTATAGCTGCATCTGACTAATATAAACCTTTGATTTTTTCTATTAACTTCTTGAATCGGCTGTTTTTATCTGCTATTATCTTGAGATTTAGAAGAATGGAACACTTACTTTTCATTTTCTGTATTAGTTGAGAATATGTTTTAGACATGTCAGCACTTTTACTAGGAGTGGTTTAACCTTTCAGAGGTTTATACATTATACTTCTAATACTTCCTTGTTGTATTTGCATAATATTGATGTGTTTAAATGAAGTAATGTGGTTCGGTGACATATAGCTGACCCCAACTTGTTTAGGACTGGGGCGTAGTTGTTGCTGCACCTCCTATATTGGCAATTGCAAGGAGGGGGAGGTTGTTTTGAGGTAGGGCTTAGTGCGATAGTATGAAAGTATCAGTTGGCGGTTTACCGTTGTTGTGTGAGACTGTGAGGTTGGGGGTTTCGTTCAGCAATTAACTTAACAATTTACTCCAAACAAATAATGCTGCCTCTAGTACAGTGCATTTGAGTTGCTCTCTTGGTATAGCTTTAAGATATTAAGATATATTTATATTATTTTAACAATTAACAACAGATAATTTTTGTATAAGTCCAGTAATGTTTTCTGCACTTTATGTTTAAAGCTTTTGCAAACACCACTAGTTTCTACGTCCTTTTTTATATCAAGATATCTCTTTTCCCATGTGTAATTAGTGCATACAATCATTATTTAAGTTGTATTAGTTATTTGAATTCTTGTTGCACATATTTTCTAATATTACCTTATGTAAATATAAAATTGTGTACTTGTATGTATAATAACAGACACATCTGTGTTTTTGTGTTTATGTATATATTACATACCATAGCACTGTATCATCGGACACTTTTGGGTGCACGTAATACAATTGGGCAAGCTGAAGCTTGGTTTTCAGCCAATCCTTTAGCCAAGCGCCCTAGATTCGAGAGTGCAAGCAATTTGTCTATATATCCCCAAAGGCCTGGAGAGAAGGACTGTGCCCATTATATGCAAACAAGAACCTGTAAATTTGGAGATAGCTGCAAGTTTGACCATCCTATTTGGGTTCCGGAGGGTGGAATCCCAGATTGGAAAGAGGTGATCATTTATTGCTATTTATTCTTAATAGAAACAACACAATAGGTTATCAAATAAGTCATTCTTATTTCACTTAATGTATTATTTTTCTTTCCCGTGTATATCTATATTAAGTCTTTACTTATGAAAATGTTGGGATAAATTTCCATGTCATTTAAGCAATAGCTTTTATGAAATGTGATGTATTTTTAATCTGGATTTCACTTTATTTTAATATTACACTACAATTATATCTAGTTAGTTCATCTTGCATATATATTTGTTTTACTCCGCATACTATATCTAGAAAATGCAATGTTGATGTATGTGGAACATTGACGTCTTTATAAGGTCTTTAATCTCTATGATGACCTACTTCATAAAAAATTCTCTAGACTGATGAGCTTGTATCTTGTACAAGTTTCTTTAGCCCTCCATTAGAAGTTATTAAGAGAAAAAATGTAATCCACTATTCCACTTGTTCTGGGAATTTTTTTGAGTGGTATCTATACCCAGGTTTGGATCCCAGCTGCAATACTTAGTTTGAGCCCATGTGTTTCCAACATGATGGGCAGGATTACCTTTGCAATCTGTGCTTATGAGCCGAACAGGTTGTCCGGTGAATTAGTCTAGTTGTGTGCTAGCGGACTGTTGCCGTCAAATGATCTCATGTGGACAGTACTCTTTATTTTACAACAGCATACTCACAGTTGCTCCTTACTAGTCCGAATAACAGTTAACCTTATCTTTCATTTGCTCGTCACTATGATCAATCCTCTTTTAATACCCATTTTCTTGTTTTCTTGTAAACAAACCCACATATGATTTCTATTTGTGTAATTACTTTTATTATTCACTTCCCAAGATTGTTCAAATCTCTCACGTTCCAAGACTGTATATTCATATGCATAATAGTTGGTTACTATTGCCTACTCTTCCTTTTTCTCAACTGTCCTCTCCCCCCAAATTCGTCCTTCTACTTTCATGAAATATATCGCACGCTCAACCCTGATCCTTGACTGCCTTTCTTCAAGAATCGCTAATTGTAGTGCATGGTGTACCCTATTCCTCTGTCTTCTTTTGCCTCCATTTTCTCTCAGCTATTGATAGGAGGGATGTATCCCCCCTTTGAACCACTGGTATAATATTCCCGGTAACTTCCCAAAGGCACAAGGTTTCCCTGTAAACCCATACAGATTAGGCTCTTCCTAGCATTCTGAAGAGTGTGAGGGAGTCACTTTGACAACTTTCAAGGGAAAGCAAGACACCTAAGTCACTTTGACAGCTTCAACTGATGTGTCTTACTTTCCTTTTAGTCTATTTCAAACAATATACCTCCTTTCTATGTTAATTCCAACATTCCTATTTTTTCTGTAATGACATTCCATTATAGAAATGACATGACATATTGAAGGCCACAAGATTCAAATTGTATTTTGGGTATGTTAAGTGTGTTTGGTATGAAGGAAAATATTTTTCAATTTTTCCATGTTTGGTTGGCTTAAATGCTTTGGAAAACATTTTTAATTTGAACTCATTTATTTCCCTACCAAGAGGAGGAAAAATATTTTTCAAAACTCTCTTTCAACCTTCCTACTCCCACCCCACCCCCTAATCCACATCCTCGCCACCCCGACCCTATATCTCGACCTACCATCTTGCACCCCGATCCACCCCCACAATGGCACCCTCCGTCCACCCTCTAAACCCGCCCCGACAAATCTCCCCCTTACCAAACCAACCCCTGCCCTGGCCCGCCACCCACTCCTCCCTCGGCCCCTTTCCTCTGGCCCTGTCCTACCCTCTCACCCCATCTTCCATAGTATTTGCCTAGATTATATATTTTTCCAAAAATAATTTCTGTTAACTAACCAAACGCTAGAAAATAAATAAGAAAATCACTTATTTCCAAGAAAATAATTTTTTTTCCGTGGAACATATTTTACTTAGCACCAAACACATCCGTAGTTAAAAATCACATGATTTAAAAGTTTCTTTTGCATATTTATGCGTCGTACTTGATCAAACTAAGACCCATAAAATGAAACAGAGGGAGTGCTTTATACTTCAGTAAAGTGTTTTCGCTTTGGTAGCACTAATAAATCCTAGACGCTTGACTTATCACAAATAATAAATAAAATAAAAATAAAGCCTAGAGGTTTGTCCCAATAATGGTTTTGGCAATACTCCCTTCCAAAAATGCCACGGCATTTGTAAGACCACAAGATTCAAAGGGTATTTTTGGCATGTTATGCTCACCTTTAGTTTAGAGTCACAAGATTTAAAAGTTTTCTTCACATTCTTAAACTTCGCGCCAATTCAAATTAAGACACTTAAAATGAAAAAGAATTAACCTAAATAGCTATTCACCCAATTGCTTAAACTAGAAATAGCCGGCACATCATATGTATAGTTCATGTATAGTAGGTGTATAACCATGTATAATCAATGTACAATATACGTATACTGATGATGAAAAGTAAATATTGGATCTTGCCGGCTAGTTGTGTAAAGATCCCTAAAATGAAACTAAGGGAGTGCTTTATTTTTCAATAAAGTGATTTTCCTTTGCTAGCACTAATAAAGCCTATTTGACTTATCAAAACTTTGAAAATAAAAAGAAAAAAAACACTAGAGGTTTGTCCCAGTAATGGCTTTGGTTGCAGTAACAAGGGTTAGAGGTATATGAAGGGTGTTCCTTGTTTCATTATGGTGGAAGTTATTCTTTGTTCCATAATGGCTTTAAAAGAACATCAAAGAGATTGAACCACACTCTTTTTTTAAGTTTTGTATTACTCGGGAGAGAGGAAAATCTGGTTCTCCACCATATTAGTTTATCTTTCATCATTAATTGTTCTCTAAAGAGACCGAGGGCCCTCTTTATTGAAAGTTTTGTATTAGTTGCTAGACAATAATATCTGGTTCTCCACAGTTGTTGTTTATTGTTTTATTGGCGAATCGTTTTCTTATTTATAGAACATCAACTTGTTTTTCAGTGGTTTAGTTGGTTGATGAGAGTTTCTATGGCTCAAGGTTTTTGAGTGTCGTTTTTCTGTGCGGGCAGTTTCAACTGACAAAAGCTTTCACTTACTGTTATTATCTTTGCTTCAGATAGTCTATGGTATTATTTTGCAAGGATAAATGGGTAAGAGATAATTTACAAAGTAGTTACAACCAGTGTTGTCAAAGGCGCGCTTAAGCCCTGAAGCGAGACTCAAAACACGTTGAGCGCTTCGCTNTCAAAGGCGCGCTTAAGCCCTGAAGCGAGGCTCAAAACACGTTGAGCGCTTCGCCTCGCTTTGTGGGCGCTTTAGTGTCGCATTAAAACTCTAAGGCATACTTTTCCGTGCCAATGAGTGTAATCCTGAACAAGCGACCTTAAACAATTGATATTTCATTTTATCGTGAAGTTGTTTTCAATTTCTTTGTCCATATATTTGTTATTCATGCATATAATGATTAGTCTTGGACTACATGCATATTTTTACTTTTTCTCCCGTTGCGCCTTTTTTCATTAAAGCCCACACTTTATTTGCGCTTTGCGCTTAAAGTCCCAACGGACCTTAGAGCTTTTTTGCGCTTTTCGCCTTTGATAACACTGGTTACAACTCAAGAGAGCTCAAATATTCCAAATTCTTCTGTAATATCTATGTTTTCACGCTTAGACGAAAACATAATATTGTGATACACCGATAATCCAAAGTGTGAATTAACTCCTTGTCATTTTTGAAATCTGGCTTTCACATTTAATATCTTCTTTAAAAACTTACGGTTTTTTGCTTTAGCAAGCACTCATTGCTTCTATTTTCTGTATTGTTTTGTCAATTGGTGAAGGACAATTTAAACGTTATGAAAACAGAACTATTGAAATGCTATCCATCTAATTCATGCTTTTTTAGTCATGTATTTAGCAAATTCATTTGGTTGTTGGGAGTTGGTATATCTTTCTTTCCTTCCAACTTCGAGGTGGTGTGTTTGGTTGAAAAGGATTTGTAATTAAGTTGACAAAGATTGGTAGCTATTTGTTTTTTAGGCCTTTATCTATAATTACGTGTTCATGTCCTACTCCCTTTGTCCCATTTTATATGTCACTCTTTCCTTTGCCCCAAAAGAATGACACCTTTCTATATTTAGAAACAACTCAATTTTAAACTTCTCATTTGATCCTTAATGAGATCATTTATAGCCACACAAATGTCTGTAGTTTGTTTTAGATCACAAGTTTCGGAAGTGTTTCTCTCATTCTTTTAACTCTGTAACCAGCCAAACACCATTTTATAAGATGGGATGTTGGGAGTAATTTTTTTGTTTTTTGGTGACCTACATGATAATGTCATACATATAATACTAGTCCCCTCTTTCCATAAAATGTCGTGATTTCATTTTTTGACATTCTCAAAATACTTTTAATTCTTGAAATGAACTGTTTTTCAACTTCTCTATTTAGTTATTTATATACCTTTATACCTTTTATACTTTCTTACACTTAAAGATGCTAGATGTACAAGGTAGCTGAAATTCTCTTTCCCACTAGTTTCAAAATTCGTGCTTGATACTCATGCTCATCTTTTACAAATTGAATTATGATAATGTAAAGCATTTTAAGGTTTTCACAGTCCCCAATTAATTCTAAGCTATCACTTATAAAAATAAAAAAAAATCCTATACTAGCACTTCCAGCTTGCTAATTGCTAAAGATTCAGAGGCCAAAATGTCTATTCCTTCTAGCTGGTATATAGTCGAGCTCTTGGCCTTACGCAGGCTGGTTCATGCATTGCACTTTTGACAGTTCTTAACATTAATTACATTATCATGGACTCTCATTCCCTGTGGAAAGTTGGAGGCATCGCCCTTTTTGTCTGGTGGAAGATCCTTTTAAACTGTTTCATATTTGCATCCACTTGTCCGTAAAATCTGTTATCACATCTTATGTTCCTAGCTGTTTTCTTCCATTTCATCTATGCAGGTTCCAGTTACAACTGAATCTCTTCCTGAAAGACCTGGAGAGCCTGATTGTCCAGTAAGAAAAACTCTTTGATGTGTTTGCAGCTGTGTGCTGTTAATATGCCTAATTGTATGTTGACATGTTTCCAGTATTTTATGAAGACTCAAAAATGCAAGTTCGGTAATAGATGCAAATTCAACCACCCCAAAGATAATACAGCACATTTGGTAGGTTCACAGGCTCAACTTTTATATTCTTACTATGAAGATAAAGTTTCATTTATTTCAACTGTTAATTTGGCTTCGGTCTCAGGGTTCTGTACAAAATTCTGATGTTTCTGTCTTGCCTGAGAGACCTTCTGAACCCTCCTGCGCGGTATGCAAATATTTTTGCTCATTTTAGCACTACTTGTTACCTAAGATTGTGTGAGTATGCATGTAGTGTGTTGCTGTTTCATAGTTACTTAAATCATACTGTGGCAGTTTTACATAAAGACGGGGACATGTAAATTTGGTGCTACCTGCAAATTTCACCATCCAAGAGATATACAATTGCCATCTCCAAAGCAAGAAAGTGGCTCTGCGGAAAACCCTGGATCAGCTAATAATGAGATGACTGAGGATGTGAATCTCATCAAGCCGCTTTCTGTTCCAGCTTTATTGCACAACTCCAAAGGCCTTCCTATTAGACCGGTACTTCATATATTTTATCATTTATCTTCATCGAGTAAGAATGTGTTACATGCTTCTTTCTTGTTTTGTTTGCTTTTTGGTTTGTCTTTTTCTTTTCTCCGTTCCTTTTGTGCTGTCACAGGATAGCTATTAATAGACTGCGGTTTTTGTCTACTTCATTTGACAATTATTATCATGATTTTACTATAGCAAAAGAATTATGTATTGTGATATTTCGATCCTGGCACCGCAATTTGACACTGAGGATTTATTGTGATGAAGAGCGTGTTGTTCTTAAGACAATCTAACTAACTAATTTTTCACCTACTGCTGACCCAAGGATCTTAAAGCATCTCATGTCTTTCATTACCTGTGTAATGGGTGCCACTGCCATCGTAGTGATGCTAGGCTACATTGAAGTTTGATTCTTTTCTTCAGGTATTTGTCTACAGTATGTTTCCATTTTGTAGACCCGGGTACTTCTGGAATGTACTTACTATTTGGAGAAATTAGCAAATAGAAATTTTTAAGAAGAAAATTAGCAAATAGAGATTTTAACCTCTAGGAAGAGAAAGCAGAAGAGAATATGAGTATTAATCCATAAGGACCATGGCTTTTCTTTTTGATAAAATAATCATAACTTAGCTACTTGAAGCTGGCTGTTTTTGTTAAGCTTAATTAGATATGCTAAGAGGTGTATTTTCAGAGACCCACAGTAAGCAGTTCATTCTTCTGGTTTTTATCTTTTACAGGGTGAAGTTGATTGTCCTTTCTACCTAAAAACTGGCAGGTTAGTCTGTTTTTGTTGGTAAACATGGGGGCTTTTCTACTTTTTGTTCTTCTGCTAACAGTTTAAATACTCAATAAGTTGGACTACTCATTGGTTTACAACGTGTCTTTCTTTTCTTTTTTTGGGGTAAATATCAAACAGCTGCAAGTATGGAGGCACTTGCCGTTACAACCATCCTGAAAGAAGTAAGGATATTAATAAGTTCTGTTGGAACATTGCTAAAATATTTTTCTCAGTCTTAAGCTTGTTTGCCGTACCTACTGAAAATAAAGGTTCTTGTTTGTCTTCTGTTTGTTTTGAATTTTATAGGTTTTGGTCTGATATGTAACTATGTGTGAAACACATTATCTGTTGAATCTAATCTAGTGTCAGCATACTTCTTTCTCGTGCGAATTTCTAGGATTAGAAAATGTGTTATGTTCTCAGAAGTTTTTTAATAAATGTCAATGTATCTTGCAAATTATTAAAATAAAGGGATTGCTGGGACAAACGTTATCAAGTAGTACTTGCGCCCAGTCTTCCGCGGGTGTGTTCTAAAGGTTGATGAAGTTGGAATGAAGACTGTATGAGTCTAGGGTTTGAATACCGGCAGAGTCAAAAAGTTAGGTGGTGATTGCTTCTCATCTTTTCGAGTCTTGGTAGGTAGAGCTAACCAGTACTTTTACTATTCGGAGGATGCAGGCATCCGATGGAATAGTCGAGGTGCTTGCAAGCAGGCCATGGCACCACCATTATAAAAAAGTGATAAAGTAGTACTCATCAGTGTCATTGAATTTAAAGATGCTCACTAGATTTCAGTTTAATCTAAACAGTTGAGAAAGACCTATAAACGAAATTTCAGCTGGGGGCATTATTCAAATACTTAACATAAAAAAATTAATGCCTGAGAGTCAACTACTGATTCTCTTTCACTTGGTACATTTTCGTCCTCCAGCAGCTGCTATTGGTCCTGCCCTTGTAGCCTCTCCCGCAACACATTTGAACATTGGAATGGTTAATCCAGCTGCCTCTCTCTTGCAAAATTTAGATCCAAGACTGACTCAGACAATGGTATAAGCAGTGTTCAGTTTGTATTTCCTATAAAAAGCTTCGGAACATGTTACTGAGTGTATTGTTTATTTCAATGCTGCAGCTTGGGTTGCTTCCACCTGTCTATCCACAACGACCTGGACAAATTGAATGCGATGTGCGTACCTACTTTGTCCTAAGACATACTTGAAAGAGATGTGAATTACTACTCTCAAGCTGGATGCATGTGACATTCTTTTGGGTCCTGGACTATGAGCCATATGTTACTTATCAGTTAGAAGGCATTTTTATGCTGTCCCCCAATCAAAAGGTGCCACTTAATTGGCATTAGATCTGTATATCTTAGGGCCGGAGGAGCATCTTTTGCAGCCTTTTTGTCTGGTGCTTGCACTTCTGTGGAAATGATTGCTCTTTTTCCTTGAACCTCTCACTTGTCTTGACTGTTGAATTCACCTACCTTTGCCAAAAGAACGGAAGTACATTGTATCAATCCTAAAAAGGACATGGTAAACCTTTCAAAACATGAACATAGTTTGCAGTACCACCTATATCAGATACTATCTGTAGTCTAGTAAATGTAGCATTGTTCTTACCTCTTGTTGACTTTTAAATTTATTACTTCAAAGGACAAGTGCATGTGTTATTAGGCCCTCATCTATGCCTTTTTAAGAGTTGACTTACAGTATGCATACATATACACATAACGTATACACAGTAGACTATAGGGAGCTACCGGTAGTGTTGAATGAGTTCTCATTCTTGTTGCTATACTATTATCTAAATCAGCCATGAATTTCTCTTCTGATATTCTCAGTATAATTGGATCTAGTCATTCACTATCTTTCTTTTACTCATCTTGCTTGGTCTGTCATGCTGTCCTTTAGTTCTATATGAAAACTGGGGAATGCAAGTTTGGCGAAAGATGCAAGTTTCATCACCCTCTTGATCGTTCAGCACCAGTAGTGTCAGCGAAGGATGTGCAGCAGCCAAATGTTAAGCTTACTCTTGCTGGTCTACCAAGGAGGGAGGTACCTTATTAACCTTTTACTTTCTAAACCCTAAATATGACATGTTCATTTTCTAGTGGGCGAAGTATTTCAAAGCATTATATAAATTTTCTGATAACCTGATTCTTCTTAGTGGTGTTCAACAACCTCAAAAAAATGTGTTGGTTAGATCTTCATAAGCATTGGCAAATAACACGATAACACCGTACATTGGATAACTGTTTATAATAAACTATGACAGATGTATGACTACCGCTAAAAAAAAAATACAGACTTTCCGCATAATTCCTACTACTGCATCTTGTTACAGGTATTAGATTGCACCCAATGGTTGTGTGTTTGAATATCTTCTGATCAGTGAAAACCCCTCACAGAATACTAAATTTCTCTACAGATATGTACATTTGCAATTTATTTCCATCCCCCGTCCATTCTTAACAGGGCATATAAACTTAACTCCTCAACTTTAGTTGATGGCTGTTATTCTTTGAATTGTATCTAAACCTTTTCTCATTTACTTGGTCTGTTGGAAATGCAAGTATAGGATTTTTTTTTCCTTTAATTTTTTGTGATGATACAAGCAGGGTGCTGTACACTGTCCATACTATATGAAGACTGGAATGTGCAAGTATGGGGCTACATGCAAGTTTGACCATCCACCACCTGGAGAGGTCTTGGGTATGGCAACATCGCAAGGGGCATCCTTATCTGTTGAGGGAGAAGATACGGTTGATGTGAAAGAGCAGCAGCAGTAATGTTATGGCTTAAAGGCCTTTCTTGTAGTCACCATCTTTTTCAATTACTACTTCTGTTACCATTTTATAGCAAACTTATGATTTGTGAGGCATAATTTTTCTTGATGAGTTCCTGACATTTTTAGAGTTCGAACAGTTTCCCGTCCACACCAGATGAAGAAAGTTTTTATAGCTATAGTATAATATGCTTTTTAATTTTGCACAAAACCTATCTCCAAAACCCGAAAAAGTAAATAAAACCCATTGTGAAATAGCATGTCATGCTCTTTGCATGTGTGCAGTTTTAGATTTATTACTTTAGCCCTCTTGGAAAGATAGAAAAGCACCTAAAGACTGCAATCGGTATGAGCTGAGTCAGGACGAAGAAGGATAAGAAGCTACCAATCACAATTTAGAGGGTGTT
Source organism: Nicotiana otophora (assembly GCA_000715115.1). NCBI lineage: Eukaryota > Viridiplantae > Streptophyta > Magnoliopsida > Solanales > Solanaceae > Nicotiana > Nicotiana otophora. The sequence goes on along the minus strand of AWOL01S0039351.1, from coordinate 2,812 downwards.
TGGATTGGCTTTTAAAAAGTAGCTTCTAAGCTTTTAGTCTAAGTTGGTAATACCCAGCCTTTTGCTTATTTTTGTACTTTTCATGCCTAAAAGTAAGTGCTTTTAAGTACTTTTTACAATTGTCAAACACCACAAAAATTAGAAAAGTGATTAAAAGCCAATAAACACCTAAAATAAGTCAATCCAAACATCCTCTTAATACAACACTGGTCGCAAAGTCTTCGAAAGATAGGGAACTGAAGAATGAAAAAGAACTCAAGAACAAGAAGGTAAAGAGAAAAATCAAAGATGGAACGCAGTAGTGGCAAAAATTACCAATCACATTTGGCTTCAGGTGACAAAGATTAACGAAAAGATACCAGCATGAAATAATGTATGATGAACATCATATTCAATTACACCTATATTCATGAGAATGAGATTTAATTATAGTTACCTTCTTGCCTATTACCATATAACGTTTACCAGAACATGTGAGTAAAAATAACGATAAATTCTTTTGCTCTTATATGCCTCATCGGAACAAGAGATGTGTATCTTACCATTATGAACGATTACGAAACTATAGCCAAATCCCAACAGATCGACAGAACAATCTGACTTATGCATCACAATAGGTCTGCTAATTATAAATAACCAATTGAATTTAAGCAAGTGTTGTTTTAATATATTTTACAGTGTTTTAAAAAGCGTGGACATAAGACGAATCATTTTACATATGCCTTAGTGAGGCATAAGTCCCGAGGCACGGGACGTAAGCCCCATGAGTATTTAATTTTTAATATTTCATAAAATAATATAATTACAGTAAATATTTTAAAATATGTAAAATTGCATAAAACTTGAAGAAAATTATAAATAAGTGAAAATATATATAGACGTGCTCCATCCCCATAAAAAACTGGTCAAAATAATCCATTATATGCTGCTTACAAGCACAAGTAACTTGAATTGAAAAGAATAAAGTTGTCTAAGTGGAGGACCAAAAAGGATGACTAACCTGCAATTTGAACTTTGAACTTGCTGCTATGGAGGAGATTGAGTTTTCTTTGTATTTGAAAAAAACAATTTGATTGTTCGTTACTTTTGGGAGATAGTGACAGACTAGTGGACAAAATAAATAATTGGGAAAGACCATAAATTAGAGCTTCTAGCAATAAAAAAAAGGAGTGTTATCACTTTTAGCCCGCGCCAAAAACTATTTACATTNAGACTAGTGGACAAAATAAATAATTGGGAAAGACCATAAATTAGAGCTTCTAGCAATAAAAAAAGGAGTGTTATCACTTTTAGCCCGCGCCAAAAACTATTTACATCTGATAGCCGAAAAAGTGTATAAAATTTGTATAATTTTTTTATATAACATACAGAATGTATATATATATAAAAAATATACAAATTTTATACACTTTTCGACTATTATTTTTACAGCAGCTATACAATGTCATTTTTTCCATAAAAAAGGTCTTGACTTTTAAATTTAATGTTGCAGTTCCTTTTTAAAAATTTTGAGTACTTACAAGCCGACTTTTGAGAATTTGGGTATTATATTAAGGACTTTTTCAGCAAATTTTGTTTTAATTTGAAAAAGTCTCTTGGGCTTACGCATCACTACAAAAACTCGCCTCAATGCCCGGGCGTACGCCTCGAATTGCTGGGCGTACACTTCTTGAGACTTTCGCCCCCACCATCGTCTCAGGGTATTTTTGGTAAGCCTCGCCCCGAGGCTCGCTCCGAAAACACCTTTTAAAACACTGATATTTTATTTTGCAGCATTTTAGGCCAAAGATCCAACTTATGATCTCTCATCTCTCGTTGGAAGTCAAAAAGTGACTTAGTAGACAAACGAAAGCTATAAGGGTATAAGAAACTGGCTAAAAATCTTTACACGTGAGTCAGTTCTTCAAAGCTTCACTTATGATTCGGCTTAATTAAAAGAATAAATTTGTCAGATGAAGTAGCGAAGACATGGAAAAAGAAAGTCAACGACAAAGGGGAGATGAACTACGGAAAATGGATTAGCTAGGTATGAGAAAAAACATAACCTCATATGAAGTTGTTTAAGCAAAAGAAAAAGCAGTAGCTGTAATGGTAAAATCTAACTCTTACACGTGGATAGTTTACGTGGCGACACGATGTTGCCCGAGATAAGTGTCATTCTGGGAGAGCTAAATGAACAATAGAAGTTTGCCCTCACAAGAAATATCTTCACCCCGTAGCTCCTTTCCGGGGAGATGGAAGCAGTGCCATGGTGAAACACTCCAAAGACAACTCTGGTTATTTTGAAATTATTTTTAGGTTAAACAGTTTGGCGCCCAACGCGGGGCCCTAACAATTGAGCGTTTGACTCAAAGCTCCGGTTGTTTGTTCTCATTAAAAGGCTTGTCTCTAATTTTTTAATTTTCTTTCTATTTTGTAACTCAGAATGACCGGAAAGAATGCTCAGTCAACTAATCATAGCATATCAATCGCCAAGGAAAGCAGGCCCCACCTAGGGGTAAGGAGGTACCGGTTAGCAAAGATGCAACATCCAGCAAAGGAGCTCTACTAAACAAGTATGAGTCACAACACAAAGATCTTCCCTTCAATAAGGACTTGCCGACCCACAGCTTCACCGAATAGAGTGGCGAATCCTCACCATAGGATTTTTGAGGGGCATCACCTCGAAGGAATTCCTTGGATCAACCAAATTTAGAGAAAACCTTGAAGTCTTTCATGGCTCAACAACAAAGTTTGAATGCTCAGATAGGTGTAATGTTCAATATGTTGATTGGGGGTAACAACCGTAGCAGTACACTAACCCCCCCACCCC
>AWOL01S0039348.1:0-16934 GCA_000715115.1 Nicotiana otophora | reverse complement strand
AATAGAATGACAATGCACCAAGCACAACAGATGCAACATGTACAACAGATATCTACTTGCTGCGAATTATGTGGGGACAGTCACACGAGTGATATGTGGCCCACAAATTTAGAATCTATCTACTATGTGGGGCAACAGAGTAGAGGTCTGATGAATCAACATGCAAAATATGGGAACACTTACAATCCAAATTGGAAGAATCATCCTAACTTCTCCTGGGGTGGAAAATAGCCGACTCAGAATCATTATAGGCCCCAAGGAAATTTCAATCAACCTCAGAAACCACCCCAGCAAATAGAAGAGAGTACGAATTATTTGTTGAAGAATTTGTTGCTTGACAATCAACAACTAATGACCGATTTCAGAAATCTTTAGAGACAAATGGGGTAGTTAGCATCGAATCAAAATAATAGGCATGCAGGCGCTCTTCCNATTTCATAAATCTTTAGAGACAAATAGGGTAGTTAGCATCGAATCAAAATACTAGGCCTGCAGGCGCTCTTCTTAGTGATACAGAGAAGAACCCTTAAGTTAATGCAGTTACACTCAGAAACGGGAGGGAATTAGAAAAAGTTCCAAAGAAGAGAAAGGATAAGCCTACATCTGAGGGGGAATTGATTCCTACAGCAACACATGAGTCAAAGAAAGATGATGCATGTCCAGAGCCAGTGGAGGCTGCAAGGCCACCACCATCTTTCCCCCAAAGATTGCAGAAGAAGAATGATGATCGCATGATCAACAAATTTCTCTCTATGTTGAGCCAAATTCAATTGAATCTTCCATTGGTAGATGTACTTCGTGAAATTCCAAAGTATGCTAAGTACATAAAATATATAATGGCTCATAAGAGAAGATTGAATGAATTAGAGACAACCGCACTTACTGAGGAGTGCACTTCAATGGTCCAAAACAAGCTTCCTCAAAAGCTTAAGGATCTTGGCAGCTTCAACATCCCTGTGCGAATTGGTAATATCGATGTGGGTCTTGCTCTTTGTGATTTGGGGGCTAGCATAAATCTGATGCCCTTGTCCTTGTTCAAGCAATTAGGTCTGGGAGCTCCAAGACCAACCACTGTGATGTTATAACTAGCTGATTGGTCCATAAACTACCTTGAAGGAGTGATTGAAGATGTGTTTCTGCAAATTAGTAAATTCATCTTCCCAGCTAACTTCATTATCCTAGACTATGAAGCTGATGAACAAGTTCCGGTCATATTAGGACGACCTCTCTCGGCTACAGGTGATGCGATTATTATAGTGAGAGAGGGAAAAGGATTATGAGGGTGGACAACGAGGAAGCAGTCTTTAATGTCTACAAGGCGATCCAACTTCCCCGCCATTATGAGGAGCTCTCTATGATATCTGTTGTGGAGGTGGATGAACAACTTATTGACACAAGTGTATATCTAGACGATTCTCTAGAGAAAACACTCATGTTACTTGATAGCTTGGAGGTTAATGATAAGGGTAAAGAGCTGATGCATATCCTAGATGCATCATGTGCTTACATGCAGGGATTTAACCCCTTTGAGTCCCTAAATAGGCCGAGCGGGCCTCCTCCAAAGCCGTCGATTGAAGAAGATCTAAAATTAGAGCTTAAACCCCTTCCCTCTCACCTTCAATATGCTTATTTGGGTGGTTATGACACTTTACCTCTTATTGTTTCTTCTAATTTGTCTAAATTGTAGGAAGAAAAGCTGTTGAGAGTGCTACGTGAGCACAAACGAGCAAATGGGTGGATGATGTTTGATATTAGAGGCATTAGTCTAGCTTTATGCATGTATAAAATACTCATGGAGGACGGACACAAGCCAAGTGTAGAGCAACAACGCCGCCTAAATCCAATCATGAAAGAGCTGGTAAGAAAAGAAGTGATTAAGTGGCTTGATACAGGTATTGTGTTTCCAATCTCTGATAGCAAATAGGTAAGCCCCATCCAATGTGTGCCTAAGAAATGGGGGATGACTGTAGTGGTTAATGAAAATAATGACCTGATTCCCACAAGAACTGTCACTGGGTGGAAAATTTGCATAGATTATAGAAAATTGAACAATGCCACCCGAAAGGACCACTTTCCCCTCCCATTTATTGATCAAATGCTAGATGGATTAGCTGGACAAGAATACTATTATTTCCTAGATGGATATTCGGGGTATAATCAGATTACTATAGCCCTAGAGGACCAAGAGAAAACTACATTTACGTGTCCCTATGGAACGTATGCATTTAAGAGAATGCCTTTTGGTCTCTGTAATGCACCTGCAACTTTTCAAAGGTGTATGATTGCTATTTTTACTAACATGGTTGAATGATTTGTAGAAGTGTTCATGGATGATTTTTCTGTGTTTGAGTGCTCTTTTGATAATTGTTTAATGAACCTTTAAAAAGTGCTTGCTAGGTGTGAAAGACAAACTTGGTATTAAACTGGGAAAAGTGCCATTTCATGGTATGTGAGGTATAGTCTTGGGGCAGAAGGTGTCCAAAAATGGTTTGCAGGTGGACAAAGAAAAGGTGGAAGCGATTGAAAAATTGCCTCCACCGACATCCGTCAAAGGCATTCGCAGTTTCTTGGGCCATGCAGGTTTTTATCGTTGGTTCATTAAAGATTTTTCAAAAATTTCTTCTCCTTTGCGCAGGATTCTTGAGAAAGATATCCCCTTTAAGTTTGGTGATGCCTATCTGAAAGCATTTGAGGAGCTGAAGGGAAGATTGGTGACTGCACCAATTATCATTCCCCCGGATTGGGCGCAGCCATTTGAGTTGATGTGCGATGCGAGTGACATAGCAATCAGAGCTGTTTTGGGTCAAAGGAGGGATAAATATTTTCACTCCATTTATTATGCAAGCAAAACTCTCAATCCATCCCAGATAAACTACACTCTCACTGAAAAAGAGTTTCTTTTAGTGGTATGGGCGTTTGACAAGTTCAGAGCCTATCTAGTGGGAACCAAGGTCATCGTCTACACAAATCATTCAACTATAAGGTACTTGTTTGAAAAGAGAGACGCCAAGCCAAGGCTGATTCGTTGGGTCCTCCTCTTGCAAGAATTTAACTTGGAGATCCGAGATCAAAAAGGAATAGAGAATCAAGTAGATGATCACTTGTCCAGATTAGAAAATCGGAACCACGTAGATAAGGGAGGGTTGATCAAAGAAACATATCCGGATGAGCAGTTATTAGTAATCACCTCAAGTGAAGCCCCGTGGTATGCAGATTATGTGAATTTTATTGCAAGTGGGGTGACGCCACCAGAATTGACACCCGATAATAGAAAAAGGTTTCTACATTATGTGAGGCTCTACGTGTGGAATTAGCCCTTCTTATGCAGTTATTAGTAATCACCTCAAGTGAAGCCCCGTGGTATGCAGATTATGTGAATTTTATTACAAGTGGGGTGACGCCACCAGAATTGACACCCGATAATAGAAAAAGGTTTCTACATTATGTGAGGCTCTACATGTGGGATTAGCCATTCTTATATAAGTAGTGCGCAAATCAGTTAGTACAAAAGTGTGTCCCTGAGAATGAGATGAATGCAATATTGCATGACTGTCATGCTTCTGCATATGGAGGTCACCATGGCGGGGACAGAACTGCCCAAAACGTGTTGCAGTCGGGTTTCTATTGGCTAAAGTGTTTAAGGATGCACACGCCTTTGTTAAAAAGTGTGACAGGTGCCAAAGAACCGGAACAAGCACAAAGAAGAACGAGATACCTTTGCAAAATATTATGGCAGTTGAGCTCTTTGATATTTGGGGGATTGATTTCATGGGACCATTCTCATACTCTAATGGTCACAGGTACATTTTGGTGGCTGTCGACTATATGTCTAAGTAGGTGGAGGTCGTTGCTCTTCCTACTAATGACACAAAGGTAGTGATAAACTTTGTAAAGAAGCACATCTTCACATGCTTTGGGACTCCAAGGGTGTTGATAAGTGACGGAGGAACTCACTTCTATAACAAATTGTTGAAAAATGTTCTAGCAAAGTATGAAGTTAAACACAAGGTTGCCACCGCCTATCACCCCAAAATGAGTGGTCAAGTAGAAGTGTCAAACAGAGAGGTGAAGCAGATTCTGGAGAAAACACTAAGTGGAAATAGAAAGGACTGGGCCGGAAAAATGAACGACGCATTATGGGCATATCGAACTGTATACAAAACCCCCATTGGTACTTTTCCGTATAAGTTGGTTTATGGGAAGGTGTGCCACTTGCTCGTCGAGCTTGAACATAAATCCTATTGGGCGATTAAAAAGCTTAATATGGATATGGACTTAGCCGGCAATAAGAGGTTGCTACAACTCAATGAGCTTGATGAGTTTCGATTACACGCGTACGAGAATGCCAAATAGTATAAAGAAAAGACAAAGAGGTGGCATGCCAAGCACATCCAACATCGTGAGTTTGAGCCAGGTAAAGAAGTTCTCTTGTTCAATTCGAGGTTGAAGCTTTTTCCCGAAAAGCTTAAGTCTCGATGGGCAGGTCCTTTCGTTGTGATAAGCGTGAGGCTTCATGGAGAAGTAGAATTGAGTGATGCGAGCTCAAGTGGTACCTTCTTGGTAAATGGGCAGAGAATAAAACATTATTGGGGTGGTGACATTGCACATCACAAGACCTCAGTGGACTTGGCCAATGCTTGAAAACATGTTGAGTCATGCCGCGACGTTAAATCAGGCGTTTGTTGGGAGGCAACTTAACTTTTANGTGTGTCCCTGAGAATGAGATGAATGCAATATTGCATGACTGTCATGCTTCTGCATATGGAGGTCACCATGGCGGGGACAGAACTGCCCAAAACGTGTTGCAGTCGGGTTTCTATTGGCTAAAGTGTTTAAGGATGCACACGCCTTTGTTAAAAAGTGTGACAGGTGCCAAAGAACCGGAACAAGCACAAAGAAGAACGAGATACCTTTGCAAAATATTATGGCAGTTGAGCTCTTTGATATTTGGGGGATTGATTTCATGGGACCATTCTCATACTCTAATGGTCACAGGTACATCTTGGTGGCTGTCGACTATATGTCTAAGTAGGTGGAGGTCGTTGCTCTTCCTACTAATGACACAAAGGTAGTGATAAACTTTGTAAAGAAGCACATCTTCACATGCTTTGGGACTCCAAGGGTGTTGATAAGTGACGGAGGAACTCACTTCTATAACAAATTGTTGAAAACTGTTCTAGCAAAGTATGAAGTTAAACACAAGGTTGTCACCGCCTCTCACCCCAAAATGAGTGGTCAAGTAGAAGTGTCAAACAGAGAGGTGAAGCAGATTCTGGAGAAAACACTAAGTGGAAATAGAAAGGACTGGGCCGGAAAAATGGACGACGCATTATGGGCATATCGAACTGTATACAAAACCCCCATTGGTACTTTTCTGTATAAGTTGGTTTATGGGAAGGTGTGCCACTTGCCCGTCGAGCTTGAACATAAAGCCTATTGGGCGATTAAAAAGCTGAATATGGATATGGACTTAGCCGGCAATAAGAGGTTGCTACAACTCAATGAGCTTGATGAGTTTCGATTGCACGCGTACGAGAATGCCAAATTGTATAAAGAAACGACAAAGAGATGGCATGACAAGCACATCCAACATCGCNGCGATTAAAAAGCTTAATATGGATATGGACTTAGCCGGCAATAAGAGGTTGCTACAACTCAATGAGCTTGATGAGTTTCGATTACACGCGTACGAGAATGCCAAATAGTATAAAGAAAAGACAAAGAGGTGGCATGCCAAGCACATCCAACATCGTGAGTTTGAGCCAGGTAAAGAAGTTCTCTTGTTCAATTCGAGGTTGAAGCTTTTTCCCGAAAAGCTTAAGTCTCGATGGGAAGGTCCTTTCGTTGTGATAAGTGTGAGGCTTCATGGAGCGGTAGAATTGAGTGATGCGAGCTCAAGTGGTACCTTCATGGTAAATGGGCAGAGAATAAAATATTATTGGGGTGGTGACATTGCACATCACAAGACCTCGGTGGACTTGGCCAATGCTTGAAAACATGTTGAGTCATGCCGCGATGTTAAATCAGGCGTTTGTTGGGAGGCAACTTAATTTTTATTGCTTTCGTAGCTTAGTTTTTTGTTTTCTTTTAGTCAGAGTAGATTGGTTTTTTTGGTTTTATTTGTAGTTATAAAAATCATAGGTGGGAATGGTATGGGGTGTGTATAATGTATGTATTGAGTGCTCGAGTAGGAGGGAATTTATATCCAAAAAACAAAAGCGAACGAGCGTCCAGGCCAGCGCCCCACGCTGCCTGGGGCGCACTTTCCAGAATCTTCACAACCCCTAGCGCCGAGTCTAGCGTGGGGCGCTGGGCTGGGGGGTTAGATAAATAAATTTTATTTATTTATTTTCGTTTTGTTTCTTTTTAATTTATTTAGGAGCTAACCCATTTTCCGACCCCATTACCCATATACACCAACATAATAACCCAACTCATTCCCCCATTTAATTAATATAACTCTAAAAATACCCAACCCAAACACCCCCTATTTATCTCCCATAACTCTCAAACGACCCTCCCCCCAAACTCTATTCTCTCTCTCTTAAATTCTCGAATTTGTGTTGCTCACTTTCATCTCAAGATTCAAAAGTATGTTCTTCTTGTTCTCTGTTTTCTTGTATTTTAAAATATCTTAGTGTAATTCTAGTCCTATTTCTCAAACAACCCCCAAAATCACATAGGTCTCTTTGACATATCTTGTTGTTATGGTGGTCTTAATATGCACGAATTTGGTTTAAAACATTGATTGTGAAGTTGTATTTGAAGTAGTAAACTATAATTCCCTCTACTTCATGTAAATTTAGAAGGGTCACCTTGCTCCACCATTGTTGAAATAAGAGAAGCAAAATTGATACCCACAAGGTATTTGCTAAAATGCCTGAGAGAGTAAATTAAACGCCGGTGAATTCTGAGTAACCGAGTGTAGTTGTATATGATGTTGGGCGAAGTGTGAGGTGTTTGGGGGTATTGTATCTTGTTGTAAACTCTTGTAAATAGTAGTTAGTTTACTATATTAGTGTAGTAATGTGAACTTTAGCTTTACTTGATTGCACCACGATTAAGTTACGGCCATGTTAAACTACTTGAATTGTATGGAATGGGGAAGTCTTGAGTACCTATAGCCTTGTGATGACACATTGGTGCATGTTGAACCAATATTGTGAGTCGATTATACATAGCCTTCGGTTTTAAGTGCGGGGTCATATTTGCCTATCACGATGACCTTAGGCAAACTTTATTGATTTATTCTCATCTTTGTGTTTGTTGTGTGTAGGTTGTTGTGGCTCGTGATAGTGCTGCCAAAGGAAACGGAGTAGCGAAGTCATCCATTACTGCTCCCCCTCCCAGAAACCGCAAGCAAGGTGAGGGTTCTTCCTGACAAGCTAAAGAAAAGCAAGTTGCTAGCGGGTCGACGAGGCCCCCACGGCCTCGGGTGGAACTAGTTCGAGTTGACGCCATCAAATGGCATAATAATTTTGTTCCATATGGGCAATATGTCTGCTAAATGGGGATTAATGTAAAGGCCCTAGAAAGGAACTTCCTGGATGTACTTGCCCGGTTGGTAGAAATGAAGATGGATAAGCTCATAGAATGTCCGAGCCCTACAAATCTGAGCATGGTACGATAGCTATATGCCAACTGGAACGAGGGCTTGTTCCAGACATGGGTCAGAGGAAAGGATATACCATTGGATAGGCGATCCTTGTGTGATTTCTTGGGAGTTGATAGCCTAATCCACGGAGGCTACAAACGTTCGTCAAAAGTCCACGATATCGGGCAATACGTCTCACACTTTGTGGCGTTGATTCTAATGCAAAGTGGACGCGGACTAACGGAAATTCCCACCTTGAGATGCTCCAGTTAGACTTCAACAAGACGGCTAAGGTATGGCAAAACTTTGTGCAATCTAGATTAATACTCGTTGAGCATAACAGTGAATGCACTCGAGCTCGAGTGTATGTGATCTACTTTCTGATGACCGGGCGCCCCATAAATATGTGTGAGCTCATGCTTGGGGAGATAGCCTGCACCCGCTTAGGAGGGAGGATCAAAAGGTTCTTCTTTGGAAACCTCCTGATGCAGTACATGCTATCCCGTGGGGTACCGGAGTACCCTGGCTATGATGAGGTAGTGGAGGCAACCAAGTCATTGCTGGACATCACATCCTTGCTAGAATCCACATCAAAGCGTAGCCAAGCTGTAAGGAAAGAGAGGGGTGAAACTTTCAACAGGTATCTTTATAGTTCCCTCGATATGATCATGAGCAGGCTAGGGGTGTCAGATTATGAGCGCATGCAATTGCGAAGTGATCTCTCCAGTTCATCCAAGGAGATGTTGGGCATAGCGCCGGGCAGTCCCATTCATCCGTTTGAGGATGAAAACACTCACAATGGATCTGATGATGAGGATACAGATGATGATGAAGTGACGGGGCCATGGTATTTCTACCCTTAGGAGATGATGATGAGCCCAGAGCCGCAGCTAGTGGGCATCCTGAGGAGGCAGACTCCGACTAGCAGGGAGTTCTTTCTTTCCACCTTACTCTGTTTTGAATTTGTTATGCATCGGGGACTATGCATTATTTAAGTGTGGGGTGGGGGAATACTTCTTGACTTGTAATTGTATAATTGTATTTATTACTGTTATTATTGTGTTTTGTTTTTACTTTTTAGCTTAGTTTAGAACTAACATATTCTAATTAGCTAGTAAAATACAAAACAAAAATCAGAAAAATCTCGGACTTTTTCCGATGATGGATCTGTTGGATAATTTTCTTGAGGGATTACAGTCCGATTAAAAATACCAAAAGGATTTTCTTTTGTTTTTTTAGGATAGTTAGGTAGTATCCCTTGATTTTTCTTTGGACTCCGGTTCTTTACCAAGAGTGTAGCTCGAACCGGATATTTTGTTTTATTTTATTTTTTTATTCTTTTTAGGAGTAGGATAGGGAGAAAGTTGAGGTGCTTTGAGGTATCTGTTGACATGTTTGGTGTTGGCACGTTAAGTTATGGCATGCGCTATGTCTTCTTGAATATCTGATTTGAATTGTAATGCCCAAGTAAATTTAGTATCCTACTCTTTGATACCTTTTTCTCAGTTGGTTGACTTGTATGCCACTTAGTGCATTAGTGCTTAAAAAAAGTCTCAACTCGCTATGCTTGCTTGACTTGATAGTCGCACAGAACCGTCTTGAGTGAGTCAAGTGCCATGTGTGTGTAAGGATTGTTCATATTCTGTGCTATCTTGTGTAGTCTAGAACTTGCCCCGTGTGTTAATCAATGCGAAATTATTAAGTTGTGCTAGTCTAGGAGATGACATAGGTGTTTCTTGCTTGACCATAAAGGTGCTTGTCACTCACAAATAACATTTTCCCGTTGCTAGCCCCTTTGAGCCTATAGACCGTTTCTTTGGCACACACATTACAAGTCGTACCCCTGTTTTGTTCTTAATTCGTGATTGTTGAACCTTTACCTCCTAAGGCACTTAGTCGCTAAAAGAAGTAAGGTGAGAGATTGGGGAGTAGCTTTCGAGTGGAACCATGGAAGGGCCCTTAAGGTGCGCTAAAATTGTGAAAGAAGGTCACCAGCCAATGAACTTTAATGTATGGAGTGTGTGGAGGAAAAGAAAAGGAAAAAAAACAAATGAGAGTTCAAATAATGTAAAAAGACACACACCTCCTAATCCTTCTAACTCTTGCTAGTGAAACCATAGATGTGCTTAAATGAAAAGGGGGCTATGTTATATATGGTATATGACAAGTGAATGGGTTAAAAAGAAAATGTGCTCGATTTGTGAGTGTAGTGTATTAAAGTGCTTAGGAGGGATAGTCACTATTCCAAAATGTATCCTACCCGTCAACCTTAAAGTCCTAATTGATCCTTGATTTAGCTAGCTTAGATTAGTAGAGATGTACACTACTGGAAAGCTTATGGTACGAGCACGGGATGCACATGAATTCTTTATGAGAGTGAGTGAATATTGTTCAATTGTGTGATGTCCTTAATTTATGTTCAATGACATATTTGAATGTATGGACTGCTTTGATATTCACTCTTTTGTTTATGGTGAGGGCACTTGGTCTCATGACGGATTGGTGATGTTGTACACTTTTTTTGTTGGGTGAGTATGTCAGATGAGGATACTTAGTGGTAACAAGTCGTCTCTTGAGGTAAGGTGGTTGTAGAGAGGCACTAATTTGGTTCGAGATGCCTTGGAAAAGTTCAAGATAATCCAGGATCGGCTTCGTACAACCTAATCTAGATAGAAGAGTTATGCAGATCGGAAGGTTCGTGATATTGCATTCATGGTTGGAGAGCGAGTCTTGCTCCGGGTTTCACCCATGAAGGGTGTGATGAGGTTCGGGAAAAAGAAAAAGTTGAGCCCTAAGTATATCGGACCTTTTGAGATCCTTAAGAGGATTGGTGATGTGGCCTACAAACTTGCATTGCCATCTAGTTTATCTGTCGTTTATTTGATGTTCCATGTTCCTATGCTCCTGAAGTATTATGGTGATATGTTTCATGTTTTAGACTTTAGCACAATCTAGTTGGATGAGGATTTAACTTATATTGAGGAGCTTGTGGCTATCTTAGATAGACAGGTCCGGAAGTTGAGATCAAAGAACATTCCTTCAGTGAAGGTTTAGTAGAGGGGTCATCCGGTCGAGGAGGCAACCTGGGAGACAGGGTTGTTCTGGGGGAGGTAGGGTTATTCTACGCGAACGTGAGCCCAGGTTCACGAATGTGGAGGCTAGGGGGGCAGACCATCGCGAACGCTTGCATCCCCTCGCGAACGCATGTAACAACCCGATTGGTCATTTTGTGTAATTGCACCCAGTTACCCCTTTTTATGCTTCACACATGTGTGTTTATGGTTTAATGACTTGCGGAGTTTGTTACTTTCGTTCCGAGAATCTTTCAGGTTGATTTGGCCCCTTTGCTTCTTGACTTAGATGTGTAAATTAGAAATGTTAATCAAACTTTGACTTTTATAAAAATGACCACGGAACTGTGCTTTGAGGGCTCCAATAGCTTCATATCGTGATTTCAGATTTGGGCATATGCCTAGAATTTGATTTTGGAAGTTCGTAGGTTGATTTGTGTTGATTTGCCAAAATTTAGCAATTTGAAATTGAAATGTTTGACCGTAGATTGACTTTTAGCAATCTAGCTCGGAATTTGATTTTGGGACTTGAAATAGGTCTGTTATGATATTCAGAACTTGTCTGCAAAATTTGGTGTCGTTTGGAGTTGATTTGATAGGATTCAGACGTTTAGTTGTAATTTAAAAATTTTTGAACTTTACTTTGAATTTCATGTGTTTTAGTGTTCGATTCGTAGTTTTAGATGTTATTTTTGGGTTTTGATCGCGCGAGCGGGTTCGTATGATAATTTTAGACTTGTGTGGATGTTTGATTTTGAGCCCCGAAGGCTCGGATGAGTTTCGGACATGTATCAGAATGGTTTTGAACTGAGAATGTGTTGATGGTGTTGCTGGTGCTCAGTTATTGCAATTGTGAGCACCAGCCTCACAATTGTGAAGGTGACAGTGGGGGCTCAGATGTTGCAATTGCGACTTCCCCTTCGTATTTGCGAAGTCAGCATGATTTGGACTAAGTTCACATTTGCGAATATTTGTCCGCTTTTGCGAAGTTCCCATCTTCGCAATTGCGAAGCCTTTTATCTCAAATGCGATGATGACTTAGGATGTCAGGATTCGCAAATGCGATCCCTGGTCCGCAATTGCGAGGGTTCGCAAATGCAAACCCTGTGTCGCAAATGCGATTTCTGCAGAAAAGGGCTGGGAGAATCCTAGACTCAGTAGGAGGAGATTTGGAGAGGGGATTTTCACCTACAAACTTTGGGTAAGTGATTCTAATCATATTCCATCAATATATCTTAGACTTTAACATCAAAATCATGTGAATCAAAGTGAAAATTTGTGAAACTTTGTTAAGTTTTTGAAAAATAAGAATTTGAGTTTTTAGAGTCGATGTGGACTCGTATTTTGAAACTAATCAAATATATAAACTCGGGGGGTCATGGGTAGTCGGAATCTACCACTGGACCACGGTTTTGACCAGGCGGGCCCCAGGTGGCCTTTATTGACTTTTTGAAAAAAGTGTAAAGATCTTAGCTTTACCTATTGCAATCATTTTTTCTTGCATTGTTTGATGATATTAAGTCAATTTTGGTTAGATTTGAGCCGTGTGGAGGCAAACTTTAGGGGAAAAGCTATTTCTGAGGGTTAAATTGGCCTAGTTGAGGTAAGTATCTTGCCTAACTTTGTGTGGGATAAACTAGCCTTTAGGATTGGTATTGATTGATTCATTGTGCCATGTGAAATCCGTGTACGCAAGGTGACGAGTAGGAACACGGGTTGTACGTGGTATTTGACTAATTTAGGCTACTTAGACTCTTTCCATGCTTTAATTGAATTGTAGTATCAAGTTCTAACTTCTCATAGTTAATCTTTTCTTACTTGTGTTAGTCTATCCTTACATGCCTTAAATGCTTTCGCTAACACTTGTTCTACATCCTAATTGATAAATTGCTCTCATGCTTTAGTTGAACTTGTTGCCTCGATTATTATTGCATGTTATCTCTTTCATTGTTGGTTATCATTATTTGATGTTATTGTTCGTGTTATCTATTTCATTATTGACTATCATTACTTGAAGTTATTGTTCATATTATCTCTTTCCTTGTTGATTTCCATCATTTGAAGTCATTGTTATATGTTATCTCTTCCATTGTGAGTTATTCTTATTTAATACTGTGGTTATACATTATCACATTGTTGAGTTATTAGTGTTGAAGTTGTGAAATCCGTTATCACGTTGAGGAGAAATTATTATTGTTGAAACATCTTTCTTGTTGAGCATTTTACATTCGTTGTTGTTGTTATATTCTTGTACATGTTGTGGTGGAGCCATAGGCTATTGTTGTGGAAATATTGATATTATTGATTATTTGCAAGTTATGATATATGGGAACTTGTTGTACGAATTATTATTGTGATGTGATATTGACACATATGCGGCGGTATAAGTCTTGGGGTTAATGTGCATGCGGAGGTATAAGGTGGGACTTATGTGCGTATTGTTTGTAGGCGAACTACGTGAAGCCACGCGCCACCATAAGATGGTCTAAAGTGCATGTAGCTATTTCGGAAAAACTATTTTTAAAACCTATTTCAAATATAAGGCTCATGCGACGGTATAAGGAAAGATTGTGATTGAGATTGTGAATTGTGAACACGAGGCGGTACCTTGGTTTTGATTCCTGATATATATACACGAGGCGATACCTTGGTGGTGATTCTCAATATACACGAGGCGGTACTTCGTGGTGATTCTTGTTGTTGTTCTTCCTTTTTTTTGTCAGTTATTGTCCACATATGATCATTTNTCTTGCCTAACTTTGTGTGGGATAAACTAGCCTTTAGGATTGGTATTGATTGATTCATTTGTGCCATGTGAAATCCGTGTACACAAGGTGACGAGTAGGAACACAGGTTGTACGTGGTATTTGACTAATTTAGGCTACTTAGACTCTTTCCATGCTTTAATTGAATTGTAGTATCAAGTTCTAACTCCTCATAGTTAATCTTTTTTTACTTGTGTTAGTCTATCCTTACATGCCTTAAATGATTTCGCTAACACTTGTTCTACATCCTAATTGATAAATTGCTCTCATGCTTTAGTTGAACTTGTTGCCTCGATTATTGTTGCATGTTATCTCTTTCATTGTTGGTTATCATTATTTGATGTTATTGTTCGTGTTATCTATTTCATTATTGACTATCATTACTTGAAGTTATTGTTCATATTATCTCTTTCCTTGTTGATTTCCATCATTTGAAGTCATTGTTATATGTTATCTCTTCCATTGTGAGTTATTCTTATTTAATACTGTGGTTATACATTATCTCATTGTTGAGTTATTAGTGTTGAAGTTGTGAAAGCCGTTATCACGTTGAGGAGAAATTATTATTGTTGAAACATCTTTCTTGTTGAGCATTTTACATTCGTTGTTGTTGTTATATTCTTGTACACGTTGTGGTGGAGCCATGGGCTATTGTTGTGGAAATATTAATATTATTGATTGTTTGCAAGTTGTGATATATGGGAACTTGTTGTACGAGTTATTATTGTGATGTGATATTGACACATATGCGGCGGTATAAGTCTTGGGGTTAATGTGCATGCGGAGGTATAAGGTGGGACTTATGTGCGTGTTGTTTGTAGGTGAACTACGTGAAGCCACGCGGCACCATAAGATGGTCTAAAGTGCATGTAGCTATTTCGGAAAAACTGTTTTTAAAACCTATTTCAAATGTAAGGCTCATGCGACGGTATAAGGAACGATTGTGATTGAGATTGTGAATTGTGAACACGAGGCGGTACCTTGGTTTTGATTCTTGATATATATACACGAGGCGATACCTTGGTGGTGATTCTCAATATACACGAGGCGGTACTTCGTGGTGATTCTTGTTGTTGTTCTTCCTTTTTTTTGTCAGTTATTGTCCACATATGATCATTGTGGTTATCTTTAACTGATTTCTTTATGTTATTTCCTTGTTTACAATTCCGGTATTAGTTCATGTTGTTAACTGTTTCGAATCAGTTATTTCTCTGCTTTCTATTATTTATCCTTATTACGTTTTCATACTATTTATTTATATCCTAGTAGGTGTCTTGACCTAGCCTCATCACTACTCTACTGAGCCAGGTACGTCTACCCATGCCAGATGCTAGAGTTGATTTGAGTATTTGCCTTTGGAGACTTCAAGGTATACCTGCTCTACGTCTGCAGCCCTCGGAGTCACCTTTCCTATTTTTATTTCCTGTTGTATTTTCTTTCAGACAGTGATGTAGTAGATATTCTAGTCTTACTATGTAGAGCTTATGACTCAAGTTCCACCGATTTTGGGAAAGTATTTGTTGAGATTCTATTTCAGGAGTTTATATTAGTTATTCAACCTTGTTTTAGTATTTTGTTAATTATTTATGTCAAGTTGTTATTAACTGTTAAGCTTACCTAGTCGTAGAGAAAATGTGCCATCACAACATCCTATGGAGGAAAATTGGGTTCGTGACAACGCGGAGGCCACTTGGGCCGCTGCTCTTCGCAATCGCATCAGGCCTTTCGTGAACGCGAAGAAGTCCTGACGCCCAGTAATTTAAATAACCCAAAGTTGGGCTTCAACCCATTTTTCAGCATTTTCAAGTTTGATCTCGGCCTAGAGGCGATTTTGAAGAGGATTTTCATCCCAACTTTATAGGTTAGTAGATTTTAACTTGTTTTCTTCCATTTCCATAAACACCCATTGATTATAACCTTTAATCTATGTTTATTCATAGTAGAAATTTGAGATTTAGGTAGAAATTGGGGATTTTGAGAATTTGAGATTTAGACCTCGAATTGAGGTTATATTTCGAAACTAATCACATAATCTAGCTCGAGGGTGAATGGGTAATTGAATTTTAGTCCGAATCTCGGGTTTTGACCAAGCGAGCTCGGGGTTGACTTTTTCCAAAATCATTAAAGATTGAATCTTTTTCACTCGTGGGTGGTTTCTAAAGCTTATTTTGAATTGTTGAACTATATTTGATTAGATTTGATTGGTTTGGAGGCTAATTCTAGAGGAAAGGCCCCGGTTGAGCTTTGATTTGATTGTGGAGTGAGTTAAGTTTGGATCTAACCTTGGCTTGAGGGAATTAGAAATTTTTTAACTATGTGTTGTATGGATTATGTGAGAAAATGACATATATGCGCGGTGACGAGTGTATATACGCCATCAATATATCTATTTTCCATGTTTTTCGTTATTTCATGAATTGTCTTATTCCACGCCTTAATTGTCACATGTTTTATTTGACCTCAATGCCAGTATTGTTATTTGTCATTTAATTATTCTCATACTAAATTTTTCATCCCTTCCATGATGCCATGCTTATTTGCTACTTGCCATTAATTGTTTTGCTTGCACATTTTGATCGTCACATGTTTTACTTGTTCTATGATTTTGTAATATTTCTTGCATTCTATGCTGTAGTTTCATTTGCTTGAGTTTGTTTAGCTTGTTAGATACCGATAAACTTGTAAGTTTGAAACTTTGGACTGTTAGAGATCCTTTGAGTACTATGTGGTCCTTTATTGCCTTGTCAATTTACTCTCTTGATGTAGAATTTATTGTGAATTGGGCTATCGGATTGTTTATGTTATTTGAAATTATTTGTGGAGCGGGTTGCACGCCGCAACGGAAATTGAAAGGTAATGAATTGAAACGGTGGAATAAGGATGGTGGGATTGGGCCGCGCACCACAACGGACTGTATACATGGTACTCGACACTGATAAATGATGATATGACGGGATCGGATTGCACGCCTCAACGGTTTGTTTATATTGTACTTGTTGTTATTGTTGAGTTGGCATCGATATTTTTATATGAGATTATGAGACGTGTTATTATGGGTTTTCTCATAATGAGGTTTGAGTTTATTTTCAGGAGTTAATTTCTTTACTTCCACTTTCTGCTTCTTTTTCTATTATTATTATTACTATGTACAGGTTATTGTAAGTGGCCCGGTTTAGCCTTGCCATTACTTCGTCGAGGTTAGGCTCAGATTCAGTCACTGTCGGAGACTTGAGGTATAGCTGCACGGCGTCCGCAACACTGAAATCCCCTTCCCCTCTATCTTTACTGTTTTATTGAGTTTCAAAATAGTGTATTTTCTTCAGACCTTGTTTGTAGCACTCTAGATGTTTATGTACTCGTGAATCCAGGTTCTGGGTTATGTTTAGATTTCGTTGCTCGGTAATATTTTACTCTACTTCAGACTTATATCGCTATCATTGTTAATATTTTGTTTTCAATTGTTAAATTCAGTAAATTTTCTATTTCACGTCGGCTTTCTTAGAA
>AWOL01S0039340.1:38988-58561 GCA_000715115.1 Nicotiana otophora | reverse complement strand
TATGAGAGTTAATGCGCGAAGGGTGATGCCATGCCATATCTATTGATTTATATTGTGAGGCTGAGAGTAAAAGCACGAAGGGTGATTTATTGTGTTCATTTGTTTTCGCTGGTTAAAAGCATATTGAGTGTGCTGCTTATCGTTTCCGCTGTATCTCCTATATCCTGTGCCCTTTTAGCATGTCCCCCTCCCAATAATACATGCTTAACTATTATTGTTATTTTCTTGTACATATACTGTTATCTGCATAGGTTTATTATGTGAGTATCTTGTCATAGCCTCGTCACTACTTCGTCGAGGTTAGACTCGACACTTACCAGTACATGGGGTCGGTTGTACTGATACTGTACTCTGCACTTCTTGTGCAGATTTTGGTACCGGTCCTAGCTGATCGTGAGGCTTAGCAGCTTGGATTTGCTGTCAGGAGATCCAAGGTAGATCTGCTGGCGTCCGCAGACCCTGGAGTCTCTTCCTAGTTTTATCATTTACTGTTTCCTTACTTCAAAACAGTGTATTTGTTTCCTTTTTAGACTCTGTTTGTAGTAAATCATAGTAGCTTGTGAGTTGTGACTCCAGATCCGGGTGGTAGTAATTAATGAAGTTTTTATATTATTCCGCGCTCGTTGTATTCCATTTTAGCTTATTGGCTGTTATTTAATGAATTGAATAAGGATTGGCTTAATAATTCTCTAATGTCGGCTTGCCTAGCAAGTAGAACGTTAGACTCCATCACGGTCCCGACGGTAGAAATTCCGGGTCGTGACACCCACAAAGCCCCTTAAGTGTTTAAGACTACAAGTTTCAAAAGTATTCTTTTCTTTTCTTAAACTCCGTGCCGAGTCAAACTACCTCATTTAAATTAAAACGTAGGGAATAATATTAGTCATTATTAGATTTTATATTATCGCTTATCACTTTTTTTATTAGCTATACGGCAAACCTTATCATTCCCATTAGTTCAAAAGATTCAATTTTTTAGTTTGTTTTGTTTGGAAAATCTTGATAAAGTATTTTTATTTAATATTTTGTATTATGTCATAAAAATAACAATAATTTGCATGAGATATTTTTACATAAGTCACAATAAGGTTTGGGGATTTCTGTGGCTAGGATTTCTTCCAATATTGAGTCAGCTAAATAGAATCAACGTTCGTTATTTTTGGAATTCTTGTACTTTTTCTTTAGTTTTTATTATATAAGTCAAATACATAGTTTAATAATATTTATATAAGTTTTTAAAAATATGTATGCATATGGGGTACCCACACAAAGCACGTAAACTAAGGATATCATTCGTCTTTTTCACTCTTTAGAAATAGCATTCGCACTGGACAAAATAATCATTTAGTTATTTTTTCTAATATATAGAAATAATTATTTAATTAATACTCTAATAATTAAAAGTTTGAAATTAATTAGAATTTTGCACTTAAATCTTTACCTATTTGAACTATATTAAAAATCTTAATATTTAGGACTTTAAAATTATTAAAATTTACTTTATATAAATCATATACTTAAATTATCTATAAATAATAAACAAAATAAATAAATAGGAGAATTAAAAAGATTAAAGAAAGAGGAAGCACGAGTTTTGAATAGTAACGGAGGTGGTCGAAGTCTTTTTGATTCATATGAAACTCTTTTATATTAAGATGTATTAAAATATATAATATATTTCATTAATAGTCGTATTCTATATTATATATGTAGCTTTCAAAGGTTTTAAATTAATATTATAATTATTTAGAATACTCAGCATAAACAAATAATATACTCCAAAATTATCAATTATTCCAACAAGATAATTTATGAGATATTAACAATTACTCCCTCCGTTTCAAATTAGATGAGGTACTTTCTTTTTTAGTCTGTTCCAAAACAAATGACACTGTAACGACCCGGCCGGTCGTTTTAAGTATTTTAGCCCTGATTCCCTATTTATTGCCTCCTCTATGCTATACTGTGGTTATGTAACTTGCCGGGGTGTTTGGTTTTGGTTTCGGGTGAGTTTCGGAGTGAAATGGGACACGTAATCCCTAAGTTGGAGGTTTAGGATATAAAAGTTGACCGTAGTTTGACTTTTGTAAAAATGACTCCGGAATGGAGTTTTGACGGTTCCAATAGCTGCGTATAATGATTTTGGTCGAAGGAGCGTGTCTGGATATTGATTTGGAGAGTTTGATCGGAAGTTGACTTTATTGATATCGAGGTCGGAACCTGATTTCGGAAATTAAAATAGGTCCGTAATACCATTTATGACTTGTGTGTAAAATTTGAAGTCAATCGGAGTTGTTTTGGTATGAATCGGTATTGGTTTCGGAATTTGGATGGTCATAGTTCATAGGCTTGAATTTAGGTTGCGATTCATAGAATTTGTATTGTTTGATGTGATTTGACACTTCGAGCGTGTTCGTATGATGTTTTAGGACTTGTTGGTATGCTTGGTTGAGGTCCCGGGGGCCTCGGGTGTAATTCGGACCATGTTCTGCGCATGTCTGATCATTGAGGAATGGCTAACGTTCTGGTTCTTCTCAGTTTTGGTTTCCTCTTATGTGATCGCGAAAGAGGGGCGTGGATTGGTTCTATGCGACCGTGAAGCTTGGAAGGTGAGTGCATCGCGAACGCGTGAGTGGTGTCGCGTTCGCAATGAAGGAAGGGGAGGCCTAGGAAGGTGGATGCATTGCTCTATACGGTCGCGAATGGGTGCACGCGATCGATTAGCTTTGGAAAGTTTCTCACCGGGTTCGCGATCAGGCCTCCGCGTTCGCGTATAAAGTTTTGAGCTGATGGAATTTTTGTTCTTCGCGATCGCAAAGGAAATTCCGCGATCGCGATGTGTAAATCACTGGACAACAGACTTAAGTTTCAAAATCGAGGGTTTACTCCATATTTCATATTTTGGACTTAGAGAACTCGGTTTGATGCGAAAGTTTGAGGGATTTTCAGAAAGATCATTGGGATAATAATTCCTAACTCGATTTTGGTTAAATTACTCGAATCTATCATTACTTTTATCATGTAATTAGGGATTGGTGGGGAGAAGTGGTAGAACTTCTTAGACTAAATTTTTGAGTTTTAAAAGGCGAATTGAGGTCGGATTTGGGTAATTTTTGTATGGTTGGACTCGATATCGAATGGGTATTTGGGTTCCGAATTACGGGCCCGGGTTTGACTTTTGGATTGACTTTTTAATTCTTCGTAAAAATCGTAATTTTCATTGTTTGAATTAGTTTCCTATAGTTATATTTATAGAATGAAATTGTCTTGGCTAGATTCGAGTCGTTCAGAGTTGGATAATCGAGGGAAAGGCCTTTTAATTGATTGATTTAGCGTGATTTGAGGTAAGTGGCTTGCCTAACCTTGTGTGGGTAAATTACCCGTTAGGATTGGTGTTGTTTGTGATAATTGTGATATGTGGAAGTCGTGTACGTAAGGTGACGAGTGTGTACACGGGCTAAATATGGAAACTTCCGGTTTTATCTATGTAGATCCCTTTCCATTCCTCAATTGAGTTACCTTAACATGTTATAGCCATCATTTTTAGTCTAATTTCACATGTTTACTTGTCTTATCTCTTATTTGCTAATTGTCCTTCATGTTTAGTTGAAGTACTTATTTCCTTTATTCAGTATTCATTATTTAATTATTGAATTCTTTACTTGAAATTGCTATTCTTGGAATATCTTGTTGTTGAATTTGGTATTGAGTTGCAAAGGCCGTGATTCCTATTGAGGCAAAATATTAAGTTGTGAAATATCATTCTATTGAGTTACCTTCCGGTTGTTATTGTTGAGACTTTGTGTACATTGTGGTTGAGTCGTGGGCTCCTTATTGTGAAATTCTGTTATTATTTGGTTTCTCTGGCAAGTTGTGATATTGGGCACTTGAGGTGCGATTTGTGCTACTTTGTGATATTGATACGCATGCGGTGGTATAAGGTCCGGGTATTGAAACACATGAAGTAAGATAAGGTAGGCTTGATACGCGTCGTTAGTAGGGGAACTACTATAAGCCATGCGGTATGATAAGGTAGGCTAAAACGCGGGATGCTATTTCGGAAAAATTAATTTTTCAAAACTAAATGTAAAGGCCCCCGCGGTGATACAAGGAAAGATTGTGATTTATTTTTGTGATTTGAGACTACGAGGCGGTACCTCGGTAATAACTCTTGTTGACATTTCCCCATTCTTTGGTACTTGTATTTGATCGTTGTTTCCTTAGCATATTAGTAATTATTTTTCTTCGTGTTGCACTATATTTTTAGTTTTGTGTAGCTAATCTTTTTATGCTATTCGTTGTTTCAAATTCATTACTGTCATTATTAAACTGCATACGTTTGTTCAGTATTTTATTTATTTCCAGTAGGGCCTTGACCTGACCTCGTCACTATTCTACGGAGGTTAGGCTTGGCACTTACTGGGTACCGTTATGGTATACTCATGCTACTCTTCTGCACATCTTTTTGTGCAAATCCAGGTACTTCTTACCAGCCTAAGCATTCGCTAGGATTCTACTGCGGAGACTTCAAGGTATACCTGACGGCGTCCGCGGGCCTCGGAGTCCCCCTCTCTCAAGATCACTTATTTCATTATCCTTTATATATAGACATGATGTATAGGATTATCCAGTATTTATACTTAGAGCTTGTGATTTGTTTTTCGTAGGGTCTCGGGATTTGTATATGCTGAGTTGTGACGTTGGTTTTATACAGCTATTAAGTTTGAGACTTATATTTTGTCACGACTCAAAACCCACTATAGGTCGTGATGGCGCCCAACGTTGCCGTTAGGCAAGCCAACAGTGAACTAACAACTTAATTACTTATTTTATTATATTTAAAATCATGAATCTTGTTAGGTGGAGACATAAATGCGTTTAGAAATCATGAATACTTAAAATGTTAGAAAGATATAAAATAAAAGATGACAATATCAAGCCGAACCATAAACAACCACTAGAGTATCCCAAAATCCGGTGTCACAAGTGCATGATTATTTACTAAGGAGTACAATAATAATACAATATTTGTCTGGAATGTAAATAAGACAGGATAAGGTAAATAGTACGATGGAGACTCTGTGGCATGCGATACGTATCCTGAAATGCAATTCACCATAAAGTCTCCTCAGCGGTTGCGCCTACGTACCAAGATGACTACCAAATGAACCTGTGAGATCCTGCACATTTAGTGCAGAAGTGCAGCATGAGTACGTAAATCAACGCGTACTCAGTAAGTATCTAGCCTAACCCCGAAGAAGTGGTGACGAGGGGTTGACATCGACACTTACTAGAGGTCCAGTAAAGCAATATGATAAATCGTAAGCAGATATGAAGCACAACAACAATAATGTGATAAAACGGTAACCAACATATTCCTTCAAAAAACTTTTTAACGATATAAGCTTCTCAATCTTGTATCCTATCTCAACAGCTCGAAAAATTTAAGTGCCCATATCAAATGAATAAGGAATACCATATAAAATGCCAGGCATTAGTGGGAGGATAATCTCGTGAATATTCGGATTGCTGGCGATATAACACACGATTATGCCGAGGTCGTACGACCCGATCCCGAATAATATGTACACTGCCGAGGATCGACCGACACGAACCATAGATGCATCTATTATACTACCGAGGCATTCGGCCCGCTCCACAAGAAAGGAAAGAACTTATCGAATTACGAGATACATGCTTACAATACAATACATGAGCATAAAGTGAATATAACCTTTACCGTTTCTCAAATAACTTGTCAACAACTCAAGGTGATAAGGCTCGGCCTAATATGTATATATCTTTTTCTAAATCAAATTTCAATTATAAATTCAATTAATTAAGCCACCAGAATGAGTTCAAATAATTCAAATATTACTGATAAAGTCCTAAGTCTACCCGGACATAAACATGCTTTAGCGACGTAGAGACTCTCTTCACCTCGTGCATACGTAGCACCCACAACTAGTAAAAAATAACAATTACATCACCTAGGGGGTAGTTTCTCCCTCACAAGATTAGACAGGAGACTTACCTCACCCCGAAGTTCCATAACCGGCTCTAACGCCTCTCTAACACCCCGACTCAAAGCCAAATGTTCTGAAACTAGTCAAACAACGTGGAAATCAATCAAAATATACTATGATGCTTACTATTTAACAATTTATAATGATTCCCAACTCCGCTCGAAAAGTCAACCCTCAGGCCTACATGCCCGGATTCTGAAAATTTTCGAAGATGAACATTACCCATGACAATACAAACTCAAATATGTAATTTATCTTTAATCCCATGTTCAATTTCGTGGTAAAAAATTCAAAAATATAAATTCTAAGTTGTTTTTTTCAAAATCTCACAATTTCCACCAATTTTCATGTTCAAATCCATGTAAAATTCGTGTATAGTTCATGTATTTAACTCACAATATGTAGAAGTCACTTACCTAGTGATGGATGACGAAAAAGCTCCTTCGAAGTTGCCCCAAGCTTGGCTCCCATGGAAGATTTGTGATAAAATGAGCCAAAACCTGTTTTTGCAATTTTATACACTGCCCAGACGACCTTCATCGCGAACGTGGAAATCACCTCATGTTCGCGAATCACATCCAGCTTCCGCACCAAACCTCCTCTACGTGAAAGCGAGAAAGGGCATGCGAACGCGAATCTTTAATAGCCTACCTATCGCGAACGCATCTGCTCTTCCGTGAACGCGAAGGCCAAGTCAGCCACCAGGCCAGCTTCTTCGTCACGAACGCGAACATCAAATCGCGAATGCAGAGCCTTGTTCCCTAAACCTTTGCGAATGCATGACCACGGTCGCGAACGCGAAGCACAAAAATCTAGCAACCATGATCCTTCTTTGCGTACGTGATAACCACTACGCGTTCGCGATGAACAACACCAGAACCAGTAACAACAGCAATAAAGACATGCAGAAATGTCCCGAAACCATCCCGAAACACACCCGAGGCCCCCGGGACCCCGTCCAATCACACCAACAAGTCCCAAAACATGATACGAACCTGCTCGAGGCCTCAAATCACAACAAACAACATCAAAACTATGAATCGACCATCGGAACCTTTCTTTAAACTTTCAAACATTCAAATTTTGACGAACGCGTCCGAATCATACTTAAACATTCCAGAATAATGCCAAACTTTACGCACAAATCACAAATCATGATACAAGCCTATTCCAAGGTTCGGAACCCCAAACAGACATTGATAGCACCAAGGTCAACCTCAAACCAAACTTAGAAAATTTTAAAACCTTCAAAATGCCAACTTTCCACAATAAGCGGCGAAATGCTCCCGGGCGTCCCGATACTCAACCCGAACATACGCCCAAGTCCAGAATCATCATACGAACCTATGGGAACCTTCAAATCCCGATTCCGAGATCATTTACTCAAGAGTCAAACCTTAGTCAACTCTTCCAACTTAAAGCTTCTGAAATGAGAATTTTCCATCCGAATCAACTTCGAACCTTCCGAAATTCAATTCCGACTATGCGTACAAGTCATAATACATGAAGTGAAGCTACCCAAGGCCTCAAACCACCGAACGACGTACTAGAGCTCAAAACGACCGGTCGGGTCGTTAAGTTCTCCCTACTTAAACATACGTTCGTCCTCGAACATGCCTAGAACTGTTCCAGAATTATCCAAAATCATTGTTTAACACCTCGTGCACCTACCCGTGCCATCACAACCTATATGATCACATTAGCTCGAGCCAGACTGAAGATCCTTCCATTTTTTTCTTTCTTAGTCAACAAGCCTTAAGAACCAGGTTCCAACATCAGGAATTCTCCACGAGACCCGATTCTAACATATGAACACCGCATCAATCACTACACACTGTACCAAAACATGATCATGCACCTTTGTTGAAATCACAGCATGCACCGCATAATTCGCATGCCCATAATAACATCCTCCGACCACAATAGTTGCAATTTCACGAATCCGATGCTCGCAAAACACCTCATGACACAGGTAAGCCCTGTTCCGACTCTCACAATAATGCCATGACGAAAAAGATGTATAGAAACTCATAACCACATGCCAACACAATAAATCATGGGGCCTCTTCACCTGACAAGAACCATTACCTCATTCTAAACTAAATAGCGATATTTTCTCTTTAATATACCCTACTTGAATCCGATCGCACCGATCTCAAGTCCAATAACCTCGTCTCACCTAGTACAAGCTGCTCGGCCAATAAGCCACCTCAAATACCGTCTAAAATCTCATACAACGCCATCAAAGCGCAAACAATCTACAACTCGAATATGACTTATAAGGAAAAACAAACTCCGATAAGGAACTACCCAGCCGCGTAATGAATAGAATGGCCAATAGATGCTATAAACCTTTCTCGGAGACGAGAATAAAGACACACAAATAAGTATAGGGAACCGTACTCAACATCTCATTGTTACAACGTGCAACCTGATCTAAATATGACACTGTTGCGGCATGCAACCCGATTCATACAACATACCCATGGTGGCATGCCACCCGATCCAAACAATATACCCATGGCGGCGTGCCACTTTATCCCTACAACAACCAATAAGGAAATACCTATCAGCCGTAATGCTTATACTTACGAAATGCCTTGAATATCGGCCACAAACACGCCAAGTGCATAATATAACCCTAGGGAGACGGATAGCGCCATACGCTAAAAAACCCAAGCACGACTAAGGTGCAATAAATGACCTGCATCTTAAGAGCTAACTTACTCATATAATACTATAAGCTACACGGGATCACAACACATGTGCGAATAATCAAGCCGTCTCATAGCCCACATGGCACAATAGAGTATTACATGGAATAGCTGACGACGAGAATAACATCCAATGCCCGAAGACTCCTCCGTAAGCAATGCTATGTCGAATGAACACATCCAATGTGAAGTATAGCACACATTCACATTAGACCTACCAACAGACCTCAAGACGATTCTTATCATACCATACTGGGCCAATAACTTTTCAAGGGTCCATAATGGCCCTATTCATGACACACACGAGCAACCGTCCAATATGGACCAAACTCCCACAGTCCACAACCAAATGACTAGAGCGCCTTTCAAGCATAAACTCTCACATTAGCGATAGTACCAAAATCTCCATACTTGGTTTCAATCCTTAACAATCAAGTGACTAATATGTCACACTTATACAAATCTCCCCATGGAATATGCTCCCTCGACCTTTCGTACCAGATAGCAAAGTCTGCACATCCATACCACCAACCGTACTAATTCCGTAAGGCAAATCAATACACAAAGCCTCTTACACATGAGACCGTTCTCAGGTGACACTAAAGAAAATGCCATCTTACTCTGAACATCTGAATTCTTCCTTGCTCATCCGAGCTTGTGACATTCTTATCAACACCGAGCCACAACATTGATCCTCAGCTTCTAATTCTCATGCCGCTCACTACACCTATCATGCCGCAATGCGAGAGTACAATCATTCATCATAACCCCTGAACTACTAGTAGAATAAACACTTCATTGGCTAGAAGCCTTTCACTTAACTCATTTCAGAAGAACCATTGCAACACGCAATTGAATTCCCATAACCGCAGAAAATACAAACCTCGAGTTGTGGTATAAAACTGCCATACCTCTTCCGGGACCCATTTACACATAACAAGTCCATTTGAATCAAATACCTCCCAAATCAATCAAATTATGGTGGCTGTCATGCCCGCACGTACAACCACAAACCACATGTATAACTTAACACGCCTAAGGAATTGATCATTGCCACAATTATGTTGATTCAAACCATTACTAACCGACCCAACTTCTTCCAATTTATTCTTGACTTGCCTTAGAAATAATAATAGCTCCATTCAAAAACATAATGAAACTCAATCAGCACTCATCCCGAGTGACCCAAATCACGAGACCACATCGTCTCAATACCCATGAACCATCTCATACCCACCTCTAGCGCACAATAGCATCTCCAGCTGGTACACCCATTCTGCAATACCTTCCATGAATCCAAAGATATTCCTCCTATTTCTCCAATACTACCCTGCTGACCCGATGATAACATAGAAAATTCCCTTAGTATTCTTCACACTCTACTGTAAAATCCCGATTTTTAGCCACACAACGAACCCTAAATCCTTGGACACCGCGCTTACATCCTTGAATCCATTAGAACCACTATTGAGAGTCACCCACTCTGACCTGGTCCCGGATATAATCAAACTCCATCGCTCTGTTAGAACATGAACACTCCCCAAAGAAGCAACCGGGTGAATTCTTTTCCTTGTACATCACATTCATAAGAAGCATAAATTCTGAGTTTTCCCAAAACCTGCACATGAATCGATAAGACAAAATATAACACACATTCATCAAGTTCTTTGCTCGAATTACCCCTGATGTTTCCTTTTCTCAGTCGTAAATAATCCACCAATGCACTGATAACCAGAAACCGCACAAGCAGATAACCACGCGATCCAATCGTAGACGGTGGGCCCCCACTTAGCTTTAAGCTACCATAACATAATGTAGAACCCACAAAGATTCCTCTTTCTCAATTACCATGATCCCGCGCTGCCAACCTACCAAATTTCTCGTAGTCTCTTGTTAAACTTTTCATGAACATTTCGAATTATCAGCCACAATCGCATATTCAACCTTCTGCCGGGTAGTAAGTAGAACTTTTTGTAGAACTTCATCAAAATCATGCAACCACTAACCTACTCACAGGAGATGGCCCACATGTGGAATTCCATACTGACATCTTCCAACGACACTGCACTGGGTACCACTACTATGAAATCAGTAAACCCCCTTGAGCGCATACTCGTCCATCGGCTGTACAAGTCTGTTCATTCCCCATTGACATCAACTGAAAGTCTAACAATACATTCCAAACTCGAAGTCATGTCGTACCCCATAATGATAATCAAGCTCTTACACCCCTAAACACTCCAAGCCAACTTCCTTCCGTCATATTCAACCTTCCTCAGCACAGTAGCAACCATTCCAAATAAACTCCATAGACCTAGTCACTGTCCACCATGATCCCCAAATCGCTCTAAACCTTTCTCAATGCATATGGCTATCCTACCACAAAATCTATATGCTACTCTACCACTCCCACTTCGGTTAAACCATCTCCTTTAAGCAACTTCTCGACCTCTGCTTTTCTTATTTGATCTGCTTGCAATTCAACCACCGCGAGGCACCTCCCGCCATGTCCTTACTCATCCTTCGCTGCCCAAATGCTGCCTCGAATCAAAACCCAACTCTGTAGTACTTGAACTAATAAATTGCTACCAAAACTAAGCCTCCCCGAAGATCATCTTTCTCGAGCCATCAACATTAGAAACACAGATGCGATTTTGAAATCGCTACATACCGCCATCTTTGACAACCGCTTCTCAGGCACTATTTCACAACACCCTGCCTCGAAGGCAAATCAAAGAAGGCTATAACATCGGCAAACCTTAATGCGTTCAAACAAGGACGACGACATTACATCACAAATGAGAATTCCACCATGCTCGAAAATATCAAGTCTCGTTAATCCATCAACCAAAGCCTGAACATTCATAGTCTGATTGCCTTTTCTTTGCTAGAATTAAATGTCAAACCTCTTAACAATGCACTAAGAAATCCTCCTTTCAAATCATTCACTGCCATGACACATAAACAAGTACCCTACCATTACACTAACACTGTGCAATAACAACGCATGAACATCATAATAATCTGTGCATGACCTCAAAACCAAAGGAAATACAGATACTAGGATGAAACGACAGAACACCCTTCCGCAAGGCAACGATAATAGCCTGCCTGAATACGCAAGGAGAAACATCCTGCACCACGTCTACAGTACCACTACAACTTATCGATGCCCAATTGATAACAAGCGCTCCACGTCGTATAAGATTGAGTAGGAAGGAAATAAAGTCATAAGCTCTAATGGAATCAAACCGCACGAAGATGAATCAAGAAGGGAAGTGCTCCTAATAGCTCTGTATCCTCTCGAAGAAAATTACAGATGTCTCTGTACCGATCTGCAAGACTCTACTAGAATTAGGCAAGCCAACGGTGAACTAACAACTTAATTACTCATTTTATTATTTTTGAAATCACGAACCTTATTAGGTGGAGACATAAATGCGTTTAGAAATCATGAATACTTAAAATGTTAAAAAGATATAAAATAAAAGATGATAATATCAAGCCGAACCATAAACAACCACTAAAGTATCCCAAAACCCGGTGTCACAAGTGCATGAGCATTTACTAAGGTGCATAATAATAATACAATATTTGTCTGAAATGTAAATAAGAAAAGATAAGGTAAATAGTACGATGGAGACTCTGTGGGCTGCGAAACGTAACCTGAAATGCAGCTCTACCATAATGTCTCCTCAGCGGTTGCGCCTACACACCAAGATGACCACCAAATGAACTTGTCAGATCCTGCACATTTAGTGCAGAAGTGCAGCATGAGTACGTAAATCAATGCGTACCCAGTAAGTATCTAGCCTAACCCCGGAAAAGTAGTGACGAGGGGTCGATATCGACACTTACTAGAGGTCCAGTAAAGCAATATGATAAATCGTAAGCAGACATGAAGCACAACGGCAATAATGGGATAAAACGATAACCAACATGTTCTTTCAAAATTTCTTTTAACGATATAAACGTCTCAATATCATATCCTATCTCAACAGCTCGAAAAATATCAAGTGCCCATATCAAATGAATAAGGAATACCATATAAAATGTCAGGCATCAGTGGGAGGATAATCTCGGGAGTAATTATACTTCTAGCGATATAATGCATGATTATGCCGAGGTCATTTGGCCCGATCCCGAATAATGTGTACACCGCCGAGGGTCGACCGGCACGAACCATAGATGTATCTATTATATTGCCGAGGCGTTCGGCCCGCTCCACAATAAAGGAAGGAACTTATCGAATTACGAGACACGTGCTTACAATATAGTACATGAGCATAAAGTGAATATAACCTTTACCGTTTCTCAAATAACTTGCCAACAACTCAAGGTGATAAGGCTCGCCCTAATATGTATATATCTCTTTCTAAATCAAATTTCAATTATAAATTCAATTAATTAAGCCAGCAGAATTAGTTCAAATAATTCAAATTTACATGATAAAGTCCTAAGTCTACCCGGACATAAATATTCTTTAGCTATGCACGGACTCTCGTCACCTCGTGCGTACGTAGCACCCACAACTAGTAGCACATAACAATTACATCGCTTACGGGTAGTTTCCCCATCACAAGGTTAGACATGAGACTTACCTTGCTCTGAAGTTCCATAACTGGCTCCAATGTATCTCTAGCACCTCAACTCAAAGCCAAACGTTCTGAAGCTAGCCAAACAACGCGCAAATCAATCAAAATATACTCCAATGCTTACAATTTAATAATTTATAATAATTCCCAACTCCGCTCGAAAAGTCAATAAAGTCAACCCTCAAGCCTACGTGCCCGGATTTCAAATATTTTTGAAGATAAACATTACCCATGATACCACAAACTCAAATATGTAATTTATCCCTAATCCCATGTCCAATTTCGTGGTAAAAAATTCAAAAAATATGAATTCTAGGTTTTCTTCAAAATCTCACAATTGCCTCCAATTTCCATTTTCAAATCCATATAAAATTCATGTATAGTTCATGTATTTAACTCACAATATGTAGAAGTCACTTACCTAGTGATGGACAATGAAAACGCTCCTTCAAAGTCGCCCCAAGCTCGACTCCCATGGAAGATTTGTGATAAAATGAGCCAAAACTCGTTTTTGCAATTTTATACACTGCCCCAGACGACCTTCATCGCGAACACGGAAATTACCTCGCGTTCGCGAATCACATCCAGCTTCAGCTCCAAAACTCCTCTATACGAACGTGAAGCTTTAACAGCCTGCCTATCGCGAACGCGAATGCCAAGTCAGCCACCAGGCCAGCTTATTCGTCGCGAACGCGGAGCCTTGTTCCCCAAATCTTTGCGAATGCATGACCACAGTCGCGAACACGAAGCACGAAAATCCAGCAGCCATGATCCTTCTTCGCGAGCGCGATAACCACTACGCGTTCGCGATGAACAACACCAGAACTAGCAACAACAGCAGCAAAAACATGGAGAAATTACCCGAAACCATTCCGAAACACACCTGACGCCCCCAGGACCCCGTCCTATCATACAAATAAGTCCCAAAAGATGATACGAACCTGCTCGAGGCCTCAAATCACACCAAAAAATATCAAAACTTTGAATTGACGATCGAAACCTTTCTTTAAACTTTCAAATATTTAAAGTTTGACGAACGCGTCCGAATCATACTTAAACTTTCCGGAATCACGCCAAACTTTACGCACAAATCACAAATCAAGATACGAACATATTCCAAGGCTCGGAACCCCAAATGGACATCGATAACACCAAGGTCCATCTCAAACCAAACTTAGCAAATTCTAAAACCTTCAAAATGCCAACTTTCCACAATAAGATTTTAAATGCCCCCGGACGATCCGATACTTAACCCGAACATACTCCCAATTCTAGAATCATCATACGAACCTATTGGAACCTTCAAATACCGATTCCAAGATTGTTTACTCAAGATTCAAACCTTAGTCAACTCTTCCAACTTAAAGCTTCCAAAATGAGAATTTTCCATCCGAATCAACTCCAAACCTACCGAAATTCAATTACGACTATGCGTACAAGTCATAATACATGAAGCGAAGCTACCCAAGGCCTCAAACCACCAAACGACGTGCTAGAGCTCAAAACGACCG
Source organism: Nicotiana otophora (assembly GCA_000715115.1). Classification (NCBI taxonomy): domain Eukaryota; kingdom Viridiplantae; phylum Streptophyta; class Magnoliopsida; order Solanales; family Solanaceae; genus Nicotiana; species Nicotiana otophora. Next base: position 43,715 of record AWOL01S0039340.1, on the reverse strand, counting down.
GTCGGGTCGTTACATATTTATTATTATTTCAATTATTCCACATGTTGTTAGGCTTACCTAGTCTTAAAGACTAGGTACCGTCACAATATCCTATGGTGGGAAATTGGGATCGTGATAGACACATTTCTAAATTTGGAAATAATTCAACTTTAAACTCTTCATTTTACTCATTTTACCCTTAGTGAGAAGCTTTTATAACCAAACAAATGGCATGACCCCACAAAGCTTTTACCCCTTAAGCTTTTAAGACCACAAGTTTCAAAAGTCTTCTTATTGTTCCTTAAACTCCGTGCCGAGTCAAACTACCTCATCTAAATTGAAACGGAGGGAGTATATATAATGTTAAATGTCTCTAAATAGAAGTGGTTTCTTGACTACAATTATAACTTTTAAAAGGCATTTTGATAGTAGATTTTATTTTTGGTATAAAAGGTGTTGATACCCAATTTTGTCCTCATATTTTATAAAGTATTCCATATACTTTTGCATTATTACTCAATTTATAGGGGTCAAATAAGTATTTTCTATAATTTTCCATAATATGTTAAGCTTTAAAATTGATTTTCTTGCATTTAAATTATTTATATATGTATTAATTACCCCTTTAAATTATTTTGTGAGGACTTAATCATCCAAATTTATTATTTTCATCCACATATATGTTTCATAATATTTTACTTTATTTTATATAATCATATTTGCATTTTTAATCTATTTTACATAATTTTGCAGTAATAGCCTATATGTTGTGCATAATTACATTTTATTACATTATTTGTGCTGAAATAACATTTTTATATTTTTATAATATTAAAATATTATTTTAAAGCATCTTACTACATAAATAATATTTTTAAGATGTGTTAATTACTTCTTACTCCCTCCGTTCACTTTTACTTGGCACATTTTGACTTTTCTCGCCCCTTAAAAAATAATAAATGAAGTGCATAATTTACCATGATACCCATATTAATTGACGCATATTTTATTAGATTTGAAAAAATAATTTAAAATGAGTAATAAATACTATGGGTATAACAGAAATTTTTTTTTATCTTTTCTTGATATGCGTAAAGTGACAAGTAAAAATGAAAATCTATTTTTAGTATACATGCCAAGTAAAAGTAAACGGAGGGAGTATAAATTTTCTTTTATAATTTTTTGTGTATTTAAATTGTATCCCAATTTAGAGCCAATTCCTAACCAAATTAATGGCCCAAACACCCCAAACCTTAGCCCAATCTGCCCTGGCCCAAACCAAACGACCACTTTATTCCAACCCGGTCGCGACCCGTTTCCTCAACCCGCCCACCTTCCTTTTAATCTTGGCCGTTGATCTCAAATGATCAACGGCCCAAAATAGAACCCTCGCTCTCCTTATATCCCTACCCCAAACCCTAGAGACCATTCTCTTTGCCCAGCCGCCCTCTCACGCTCTCATCTTCTACGAACCCTAGCTGTCTTACCCCAAAAATCTCTCTGAATCGTTATACTATGGAGTCCTATGATGTATTTACCTTATTTACACTACCCTACTACTACTCACATGCTCTTGATGTTACTTAGTACTTGCCCTAAGTTTAGCAAGTATTACCATTCCAGATCGGACCCGTTCAACTTCGATCTTCAAGATTTGGACGATATCTCGTCCATATACACGGAAAAGGGGTTGATTCCCCACATCCATGGGTCGATTTTTCAGTCGTTGAATCCTAACTAGGGTTTGAGAATCTCCTTCTCCTTTGCGGATTTTGATTGCATGCGATATATTCTTTCCTTCTTTGTGTTTAATTGATAATTTTCCATGTTTGTATGCTTAATTTGAACACTATATAAACCCCTCCCCTAATTCCCGTTAAAGAGAGCTTAGTCATTGAAATTAACCACTATTACTCTCTTATTCTCTCATTCTATATTGTTCTGAACTTTGGCTCTTGGCCGGATGAAATCCAAGGCCACCAGAATTAAACTAGTTGACCTTTCTTAGTGCGAGCACTGCCCGGGGTTCATCTAAACCCTTGGGAACTCTGACGTACTAAGATTATTTTGGGTTCCGCTGCTCTCTATTGACATTTGAAGTACCGCTGAGACTGTTCTACATGTTTATTTGTTTGTCAATTGATAGCTGGTAAGTTCTTTGACCTTAGTAGTTCATCCCCTTTTGTTTGTGTTCATATTCAGTATATTCATGTTATTGAGAAATTTGTGAGTCAATATGTTCCTATGCCATATATGTTTGCATCCTTATTGACTTTGAAGCTATTTTGTGACTCTGAACACTTTTTCTACCATTCGAATTTGCCTACAATTCCCAACTTTGATATTTGTCTATTGCATGTGTTCAGTATGAATGAGTTTTGACTCTCTTATGCATGTTTACCCTAATGTGTGTGTTTGAATTCTTATTACCTGCTACTTTTCCTGAGTTTATCCCCTACTTAGTTCTGCATCCTTATGATAGACCAACTCATGTATTTTAATGTATCTGATACTCTACTACAACTAATTCGTAACTATGATGTCAGCTAATTGTGAGCTTTACTGTGTGTTCCATGCTTAGTTCAATCCTCTGTTGTTTAAATATACTTATAGTATATAAGGTGAAAGGCAAGATCCAGCCTTTATATGACAATCTAGTTCTTAATGTGTCTTTGCCTATTGAGAATTCTGGCTCTACTAAACCTGTTTAGCTTGCTATGTTATGTTGATAATTGTTGTCAATCCTGAGTTTGCTTTCCTACCCTGTCCTGGATTGTTATGTCAACCAAACTCATGCTTAGGAAGTAATTTAGTCCATGCTTAACTTGTTACTCTTTTGGTCCTGCTGTTCATGAGGACCTGTTATTATGTATTTGTGATTCTATTATGCGTTTGCTGACTTGCTCAATCCTGCATTCCTTAGTACCAGTTAAGACCTTAGGAATAAATCTTACAGCTGACCTTCTTTCACCACATATGGCCAAATAGTATTAGAATTGATGCTTGTTTCTCCTACTGTTGAAGTTTGATATTGTCTCTTGTTCTGTGATTAATGATCAGCATGATAACTTTCTCTTGTTAGTAATTGTTCGACCATGAACCTATATTGCCAGCCTTTATGTTAAACTTACAATATTAAGGTTGTTCTCTATTGCTCCCTTAGATTTCATGATCAGATCCCCTATTTGAAAGCTGTTTTTGACCATGTTAGTGTTTGAACTTCATTTGAAAGAGTTTGTTATCCAAGGATGATCCATCATGTCCCCTAAAATGCAAGCATGAACTTGTCTTATGTCATATGATTTGTCTATATATCTTAGAGAGAATTAGTACTACAGTCCTAAGAGCTAAGTGTGTGAACTTCCTGCTCTGTTTAATTAATTCAACCCATATTGTGTTGCTTGTGTGATTGAGTTTGACATCTAATGGGGATGTAAGTCATTCGTTCGGTCCTGGTATTTGGTTATATATATTGTTAGACTTGGCTATTGGATTCAGACTTACTATACTGGTCTTATGAGCTGGAGATTTGGGTCTACTGGTCGTATGAAAGGGAATTGTCCAAGGCCCAGAAAAGCACTGGTTATTTTGCATTGGGCCTATAGTTGTCTCCTTCTGTAACTGTTTATATTTGGTTTGCAGTATTCCATTTGGGCTGTGATAACTTGTAATAACGAATAATGGGGGGATTAATGAAAAGGGGGTTGGGGTATTCTAATATTTGCATAAGAGGGTAGAAAACATGCCTATAGGGTCTACGTTTTCTGTTTGTTATCTCGTTTAGCATGACTTATATGTTATTTCGTTTAGTATGTTGCATACTAATAGAAATCATGCTTATAGGGATTACAAACACCTCACCTGTATACTGTTCAAGCATGTTAATCCAAAGTGTTTGCCCCGCTTGTTTCTATGTTACTACTGTGCACTTAGACAACATGCTTATAGGATGTGACGACATATGCTTCGTCAATCTAGATACCATGCCTATAGGACCTCAACTAATCAATTAATCAATTGCTCCTGTTATGCTGCTCCTTTAGATATCATGCCTATAGGATCTTAATCAACTAATTAACTACTTTGTTACTTCATCGCATTACCACTTAGACGACATGCCTATAAGGATAAAAAAAATATATAAAATCAATTTCACTGTTAGAAACCATGCCTATAGGACACTATCATTTGCCTAAGAAGCATGCCTATAAAATCAGTGCTGACAATTCTGAGTTTACAAACAGTTTACTGCCTCCTCGCCTAAGTCATTGAGAGCAATAACATTGCACATACGATGCTGGAATTCAGAATCACCTAGAAACCATGCCTATAGGACTCTAAGTCTTAATTCTGAAACCATCTACTGCATATTCTGCCGCGTGCATTTGTTGTCTATGTGGAGAGGCTAACTTGGGCCTTTAATTGTCTTTATGTGAAGTTCTATCTATTTTGAATGTCGCCTAGCTTTCTCATTTTGAGTAACCTAAGTTGAGTTTAGAACCACCTCATAGTAGGTCCAAAGCCTCCTGGACCATAAGTATGGGACGAGTAGTGCACGCATAGGATACAATTTAGAATTGGACTAGAACGCCTTAAGTAAAAACTTCAATATAGTAATTGGGTAGCAGGAGATGATAGTTTGTGCCCGCTGAATAATATAAGCAACCCCTACATTAAGGGAGTTGCGAAGTATTATTTATGTTGTACGGGGTAATCCTTTAGGCTAAAAAAACTTAGGACCCCCCCCC
>AWOL01S0039340.1:3319-32520 GCA_000715115.1 Nicotiana otophora | reverse complement strand
GGGGCCTCGGGTGCGAATCAGATTGGAAACAGATTGAATTTGGACTTGGAAGAACTGCTGAAGCTCAAGGCTTCTGGTGCGATCACACCTGCGAGGTTATGGCCACAGGTGTGAGACCACAGAAGTGGCCCAAGGGTCACATAAGTGGTAGGGAGTGAGGCTGAATGGGATTCGCAGGTGCGAGGAATTTGCCACACCTGCGGGCTCGCAGATGCGGGCAGAGAAGCGCATAAGAGGAAGTGGTCTGGGGCTGGATGATCGTAGGTGCAAGTGTTGTAGCTCACCTGCGGAGCCGCAGGTGCGGTCATGGGCATACAGGTGCAGAGTGGTGCACGAGCTGGGGAGTCCGCAGGTGCGGAGGATTTCCGCAGAAGTGGATGTGCACCTTAGGTTGGATGGACGCAGAAGAGGAAAAACCTGGCCTTGGGGGAAACCGTATCTGCGAGGAAGCTTCCGCTGAATCGGAGCCGCAGAAGCGGCTACTATTCCGTAGGTGCGAAGGTCGGGCTGGGCAGTGTGTTTCTTTAAAACGAGGGTTTGGCTCAATTTTACTTCATTTTGTCCATGGGAGCCGATTTTGGAGTGCTATCTTTAACAACTATAATGGGTAAGTTATTTTTTCACATTGTGAGTTAAATATATAATTTTTATATGGATTCAAGCATGAATAAATATAGAAATTTGGGATTTTGAAGAGAAACCTAGGAAATTGGTGTTTTTGAATTTTGACCACGAAATTTGACATGGAATTTGGAATGAATTATATATTTGAGTTCGTGGGGTTATGGATAATATTTATCTTTAAAAAGTTTTAGAATCCGGGCATGTGAGCCCAAGGGTAATTTTTATCTACTTTTCGAGGGGAGTTGGAAATTATTGTAAATTGATTTATAATGAGTATTAGAGTATATATTTATGGGTTTGCACATTTATTGACTTGTTTTGGAGTATTGGGCATCAGTTTGAATTGTTAGAAAGGCTTGGGTACCGGTTATGGAATTTTGGAGCGAGGTAAATCTCCTTTCTAACCTTGTAAGAGGGAATTAACCTCATAGGTGAATCAAATCATTATGTGCTTCTCTTTGTGGGGGCTACGTACACACGAGGTGATGAGAGTCCGTGCATAGCTACTATTATATTTATGTCTGGGTAGTCTTGGACCCACATCATGTTGTACTTGCGATGTTGCACCCTACTTGTTAATTTAATTGTTTAAAACATTTAGAAACTCGATAAAGAAATTGTAAAAAGGTTAAACTTCATTTACTTGACCGTTAAATCGGAATTTGAAATTCTTGAAATATTTGCCCCTTAATAAATCTTGAATTGGTTGTTTAATGTGTTTTTATATTTTGTGGAGCGGGCCGAACGCCTCGGTAGTAGATAGATGCATCTATGGTTCGTGTCGTTCGACCCTCGGCAGTACACAGTTTAATATTTATGTTGTATCAGGCCGTATGACCTCGACATGATTTGCGTATGATTGAATTGGCTGCTTTGGAATTTATGATAATTAATATTGCTTCATTGGCTTGAGATACAAGATGATAAACAATGAAAAATAAATTTGGAGATTTCTTATTAACAAAAGAATTGTTTACTTATTCCATGATATTAAGCTTACAGCTGTTCTACGTAATTCATGCTTACTTATATCATTGGTATTTTATTTATAGCCCATAGTAAGTGTCAGAGTCGATCCATCGTCACTACTTCTTCGAGGTTAGGCGGGATACTTACTGGGTACACGTTGATTTACGTACTCATACTACACTTGTTGCACATTTTGTGCAGCTACATAAATATCTAGTGGCCTTGTGGGTGCAGAGGTGCGGTTATTGCGGGGACTTAGGTTAGTTGCATTCTATACTACGATCCGCATCGAGTAGAGTCTCCTTCAGAGTATTTATATTTCTCCTGCCCAAATTTATATTCCGGACAGATATTGTATTTTAATTTATATTCCTAGTTGAGGCTCATGCACTTGTGACACCAGATTTTGGGGTGATTATGGGTTGTCCTGTATTGAAATTGTTAAAAATATTATTATTTACTCGGTAAATTCCATCTTTTACAATTTAATTGAAGAAAATATGATTTCAAAAATATTAAAACGAGAATCAAATTAAGTATTGATTTTTGTCTTGCCTGACAGCGGTGTCCGGCGCCATCACGACCTTTAATGGATTTTGGGTCGTGACAATTAACTTTTATTTATAAATCAAATATGATATTTTAATATATTATTTATATAATATTTTAAAACTTTTTCTAATTGAGATAATGTACATGTGCAAAACGCGTATCATAGGACTAGTTATATTCAAAGCACGAAAGCCCTTAGCGAAATGTCGTTCGCCTATTTTACCCCTTTAAAGATAGATTTCATATCGGACAAAATAGTCATTTAATTATTTTCCTAAAATTTAGGGTTTTAAAATTAACTAAAGTTTTTACCATTAACTCTTACCTTCTTTGAATAAAGTAAGTCTTCCTAATATTTAGGGATTTAAAAAAAATATCAATTTATTCGTATAAATATCTTGACTAATGTTTAGTGCATTAGAATTCCAAGGTAAATTAAGTAATTGTACACTACCCTCCCCAGACCCCAGGGTAGGGGTAAAGTCTGCGTACACACTACCCTCCTCAGACCCCACTAGTGGGATTATACTGGGTTGTTGTTATTGTTGTACAAAATATTCAATTTAATGGTAAAAGGTAATCCCCCTAAAACTTTAATAATAATGGTCTTCTTATGTAAAGAGTATTTTACCTTTTTAGAGAGCATCCAACGTATAGTGCATCTATATTATTTTTATTTTTTCAGTTATTTCAATAAATGATTCCTAATTATTTTTCTATATATTAAATAATTTATTGTATATTAACATTGGTTAGATTGCCTATTTCTTATCTTCGATATTTACAAATTACCCATTATTGTTAAAAAACTTTTTTGATTTTTTAAGATACTATTTTTTTAAAAGCTTTTCGAGTTCTGAACATTTAACCTGATAATTAATACAATCAGCCAAATACAAAAAAACTAATGATATTTACTAGCAACAAGAAGTGTTTTTAAAGAAATTTTAAATATCGTGCATCCTCATACAGAACTTATTTCCACGACACGAACAAATTAAAAGATGGAAGAACAAAAATAAAAAGATGAAAAATAAGAACTTATTTGATAATGTTAAGTAATGAGAGCAAACAAGAAGAAGAATCTCAAGACTAGATCCAAAGCTCTAAACAAGAATTCAAACTGTACGTAGTTAGATTATTCCAAGTTTTAAACATTTAACTATACGTAGTTATAATTTTGTTCAATAAGAATCTATCTTCAAAGGGTAAAATAATTACTTTCATATTAGACATAATTTTCTTTTTAAATATTTAAAATTTTGTAATTAGCTAATGTTTGGGTTATTAAGTGTTTGTTTATTTGAAATATGTAAGAATTCTAATATGGGGGATGTCACGACCCAAAATTCCCAACGCCACCGTCACGCAAACTAACGGCGAATTATTGACTTAATTACTCATTTCAAAAATTCTGAAATTATAAATCCTATTAAATAAATAAAATAAACATCGGATACTCGTAGGAGTCCGCGAAATCTCTTTATGATTTTCCGTATAAATTACAAGGTAAAATGATAATAATTATGTGAACTACAATAATGAACATCCAGTAAAAACCCCCAAAATTCGGTGTCACAAGTGCATGAGCATCTACCGAGAAATATAATAAAATACAACATTAGTCTAGAATACAAGTTAGACAAGAGAATGTAAATAACTCTGATGGAGACTCTGTATGATGTGGATCGTAACATGAAATACAGCTCACCATAAAATCCCCGCAATAGCCGCGCCTCTACGCCCAAAAGACCATCAGAAATATATATATATATATATACATACCTGCACAAAAAGTGCAACAAGTGTAGCATGAGTACGTAAATCAACGTGTACTCAATAAGTATCTAGCTTAACCCCGGAGAAGTAGTGAAGAGGGGTCGCCAACGACGCTTACTAGTGGTCCAATAAATCAAGTACAACCGAAATTAAATAAGTATGAGGCATGGTAAAAACAGTGTAAACAAAGTTAAGCACGTGGTAAGTACGAACCTCCTCTGAACAGTAAACACAAGCCCTCACTTATCAGTCACCTCCTCAACCGGAGTATATGTGGAAAATGGTCCCCACCAGATAGATCGTCACAACTCAAATCAGAAAAACTCAGGAATACGATGGCTTTTTGCCAAATATTACGTCCGACGATGCTGAGGCTAACGGCCCGATCCCATAGGAGTAGTTATAGAAATGTCGGGGTGTACGACCCGATCCTATAATAATGTGTGCATTGCCGAGGATCGAACGACACGAACCATAGATGCATCTATTATACTGTCAAGGAAAATGGCCCTCTCCCATGAGAATATGATACTTTAACGGGTCCTTGACCCCACTCACGAAGATACGTGTGAGTTACAAAATTTAAAGAAGCTTTTCAATGAAATGCACAACGCGCGAGAATTTCGTAAGGGAAAACACAATTTATTCCGCGCATTATCAAGTAGCTCGTCACATCTCTAAAATAGTGAGTCTATCACCCTATGCAAGAACGAGCAAAGATAACTCAAATAGTACAATTATAGCATGGCGTGAACCTAAGTCTACCCGGACATAATCAGGAATTCTAACATACGCACGGACACCCGTCACCTCATACGTTCGTAGCTTCCACAACATGTAGCATATAAGAATATAACGCCTACGGGGTAAATTCCCCCTCACAGGGTTAGATAGGAGACTTACCTCGCTCCGAAGTTCCATAACCGACTCAAATGCCTTTCTAACACCTCAATATGATGCACATCAATCCGAAACTAATCAAACAACACGAAAACTAATAAAAATATACTCTGATACTCATAATTAATCAATTTATAACAATTTCTAGCTCCGTCCGAAAAGTCAATAAAGTCAACCCTCGGGCCCACGTGCTCGGATTCTGAAAATTTTTGAAGATAAACTTTATCCATAACAATATGAACTCAAATATATAATTTATTCCTAATTCCATGCCCAATTTCGTGGTCAAAATCCCAAATTTCTACTAATTTTCATGTTTAAATCCATATATAAACTATGTATTTGACTCACAATGAGAAGAAATCACTTACCTCCTCGTTGATGATGAAAATGGTGCTCCAAAATCGCTCCCAAGGTTGGCTCCCACGAAGAAATGCAGTGAAAATGAGCCAAACCCCAGTCTTTAAAATGACACTGCCTAGTACCCCCTTCTTTGTGATCGCGGAAACATCCTCGCGATCGCAAAGGCCAAAAGCCCAACTGCCCAAAAATCCTACTTCGCGTTCGCGGTGGCCTTCCCGCGTTCGCGATGCCTGCACATCTCACTCCTTTGCGTTCGCGGCCCTTGAGCCGCGTTCGCGATGGCTTAGCGTCTCCAGGCCCAGCTCCCCTTTCCTTTTACGTGTTTGCGACCTCCCTGCCGTGTTCGCATAGGTTGCCTCAGCTTCCCCTCCACATTCGCGACCATTGAATCACGTGCGCGATGCAAAAATCCCTCTCCAACTCCAGCTTCTCTTCGCGATCGCGTTCCTTCAACCGCGATCGCGATGCTTACCAGAGACACAAGAAACCAGCAACATCAAAACACACAAACTTGATCCGAAACCATCCCGAATCTCACCTGAGGCCCCTGGGACCCCGTCCAATCACACCAACAAGACTCAATACCCTATACAAATTTATCCAAAGGTGCGAAACACCACGAATAACATCAAAATCATGAATCGACGATCGAAATCTTTCTTTCAACTTTCAAACTTCCAAACTTCGACAAACGTGTCTGAATCATAACAAAATATTTCGGAATGATGCCAAACTATACGCAAAAGTCACAAATCATGATACGAACCTATTCCAAGGCTCGGAACCCCAAACGGACATCGATAACATCAAAATCCACTTCAAACCAAACTTATAAAATTCTAAAACTTTCAAACATGCCTACTTTCCATGAGAAGTGCCGAAATGCTCCCGGACCACCCGATACTCAACCCGAACACACGCCCAAGTCTGAAATCATCATGCGAACATATTGGAACCTTCAAATCCCGATTCCGAGGTTGTTTACTCAAAAGTCAAACCTTAGTCAATTCTTCCAACTTAAAGCTTCCGAATTGAGAATTTCCATCCGAATCAACTGCAAACTTCCCGAAATTCAATTTCGACCACACGTACAAGTCATAAAACATGAAGCGAAGCTACTCAAGGCCTCAAACCACCAAACGACGTGTTAGAACTCAAAACGACCGGTCGGGTCGTTACATTCTCCCCCACTTAAACATATATTCCTCCTCGAACGTACTAAGAACTGCTCCGGAGTTGCCCAAAATCATTGTTCAACACCTTGTGCACCTACCTATGCTACCATAACCCAGTTGGGCACATTAGCTTAAGCTAGACTGAAGATCCTCCCTTTTATTTAGTCAATAAGCCTTAGAACCAAATTCCAACCTCCGAATTCTTCTACAAGACCTGATTCTAACGTACGAACACCATATCAATCACTACACACTGTACCAAAACATGACCATATACCTTTGCTGAATTCACACCATGAACCGCATGATTCATATGTCCATAATAACATCCTCTGACCACAATAGCTACAATTTCACGAATCTGATGCCCGCAATATGCCTCATAACACATGTAAGTCATGTGCCAACTCTCGCAATACCGCCACGACAAAAGAGATGTGTAGAACCTCATAACCACCTGCCAAAATAATATATCATGGGGTATGTTCACCTGACAAGCACCATTACCTCATTCTGAACTGAATAACAGTATTTTCTCTTTAATATACCTCACATAAATCCGACCGCACCGATTTCAGGTCCAATAACCTCGTCTCACCCAGTACAAGCTGCTCAGGCAATAAGCCACCTCAAACACTGATCAAGATCTCATATGACACCATCAATGCGCCGATAAGCTACAACTTGAATATGACACAGAAGGAGAAACGAACTCTGGAAAAGAACTACCCAGCCGCAAAACGAATAAAACAGCCAAAAAGATGTTATGAACCCTCCTCAGAGAATGAGAAACAAAATACACAAGAATAGATATAGGGAACCGTACTCAATATCTCACTATTGCGGTGTGTAACTTGATCCAATTATGACACTGTTGTGGCCTGCAACCCGATCCAATCATGCCACTATTACGGCGTGCAACCCGATCCATACAACATACCTGTGGCAGTGTGCCACCCGATTCAAAAATAACAATCGGTAAGGAAACACCTAACAAGTTATAATTCTCATACTTACGAAATGCCCGAATATCGACCACAAGCACGCCAAGTGCATAATACAACCCTGGGGAGACGGGTAGCGCCATACGCTACAAAAACTCAAGCACGACTAAGGTGCAATAAATGACCTACATCTCGAGAGCCACCTGCTCATATAACACCACAAACTACACGGGATCACAACACATGTTCGAATAATCAAGTCGTCTCACAACCTACCTGGCACAATAGAGTATTACATTGAATAGCTGATGACGGGAATAACACCCAACACTCGAGGACTCCTCCATAAGCAGTACTACGTTGAATGAACACATCCGATCTGATGTAAATCTACTAGAAGACCTCAAGCCGATTTCGCTTATCCCATACTGGATAATACCCTTCCAAGGATCCATAATAACCCTATTCATGACACACACAAACAGCCGTCCAATCCGGAACAAATTCCCACAGTCCACAACCAAAGGAATAGAGCGCCTTTCAGGCATAAACTCTCACATTAGCGATAGTACCAGAATCTCCATACTTGGTTTCAATCCTTAACAATTAAGTGACTAACATGTTACACTTATACCAATCTCCCCGTGGGATACGCTCCCACGAGCTTCCGCACCAGGTATCCAAGTTTGCACATCCATACCACCAACCGTACTAATTCTCTAAAGCAAATCAAGAATCCGCAAATCAATACACAAAGCCTTTTACAAAGAACATCATTCTCAGGTGACACTAAATAAAATGCCAACTTACTCTGAACATCTAAATTTTTCCCTACTCGTCCGAGCTCGTCACATTCTTATCAACATTGAGTCGTAACCTTGATGCTCAACCTCCAATTCCCATGTTGCTCACTGCATCTATCATGCCGCAACGCGAGAGTACAAGAATTCATCATAACCCCTGTACTACTAGTAGAATAAATACTTCATTGGTCAGACCCTTTCACTTAACTCATTTCAGAAGAACCCTTGCAACATGCAGCTGAATTCCCATAACCATAGAAAATACAAACCTCAAGTTGTGATCTAAACCGCCATAGTTCTTCCGGGATCCATCTACACATTTTAGGCCATTATAATCAAATACCTCCAAATCAATCAAATTACAATGGCTGTCAAGCCCGCACGTACATCCACGAATCACCTGTATAGCTTACATACTGAAGGAACTGATCATTGCCACAATCACGCTGATTCAAACCATTACTAACTGACCCAACCTCTTCCAATTTACTCTTGACTTGCCTTAGAAATAATGATAGCTCAGTTCAAAAAACATAACGAACAACCATGAACCATCTCATACCCTCCTTATGCGCATAATAGCATCTCCAACTAGTACACCCATTCTGAAAGATCCTCTACAAATCCGAAGTAGTTTCTCCCCTTTCTCTAATAGTTCTCCACAGATCCGATGATAACATAGAAATTTCCCCAAGTATTCCTCACACTCTGCTACAAAATTCCGATCTTCAGTTACATAATGGACCCCAAAATCCTTAGAAGCTCCACCTTAAATTCTTGAACCCACTAGGACCAATGTTGAGAATCACCCACTCTGACCTGGTCTAGAATATGACCAAACTCCAACACTATGCTAGCATATGAACACCCTCTCAAGGAAGCAATCGGATGAATTATTTTCCTTGTACATCACATCCACAAGAAGCATAAACTCTGAGCCTTCCCAAAACCTGCACATGAATCGATAAGGCCAAATACAGTACACATTCATCAAGTTCTTTGCTCGAATTACCCCTGATGTTCTCTTTTCTTAGTCATAATGATCCACCAATGCACTGATAACCAGAAACTACAGAAGCAAACAACTACGCGATCCAATCATAGATGGTGGGCTCCCCGACTTAACTTTAAGCTACAATCACATAAATCTAGAACACACAAAGATTCCCCCTTCACAATTACCATGATCTCGCACCGTCAACCTGCCAAATTTCTCGTAGTCCCTTGTTAAACTTTTCAGGAACATTCCGAATTATCATCCACAATCGCATATTCGACCTTCTGCCGGCTAGTAAGTAGAGCTCTTCATAGGAACTTCATCAAAATCACGCAACCGCTAACCTGCTCACAGGAGATAACCCACCTGTGGAATTCCATACCGACATCTTCCAACAATGCTGCACTGGGTACAACTACCACAAAATCAGTAAACCCTCCTGAGCCCATGCCCGTCTACCAGTTGTACAAGTTTGTTCATTCCCCATTGACATCAACTGAAAGTGCGACAATACATTCCAAACTCGAAGTGACGTTGCATCCCAAAAATGATAATTAAGTTTTCACACCCCTCTTAATTTCAAGCAAACTCCTCTCCGCCATATTCAATCTTCCTCAATACAATAGCCACCAACTAAAATAAAATCCGTAGACCTAGTCACTGTCCACCATGATTCCCAAATCGCTCTAAACATTTCTCAAGGCATGTGACTATCCTACCACAGAATCCATATGCTACTCTGCCACTCCCACTTCGGTTAAACTATCTCCTTTAAGCAACTCCCCGACCTCTGCTTTTCATACTTGACCTGCTAGCAATTCAACCACCTCCCACCATATCCTTCCTCATCCTTCGCTAACCAAATGTTGCATCAAATCAAAATCCATCCCTGTAGCACCTGAACTAATAAATTGCTACCAACTCTAAGCCTCCTCGAAGATCATTTCTCTCGAGCCATCAGTATTCGAAACACCGATTCGATTCTGAAACCGCTACACACCGCCATCTCTGACAACCGCTTCTTAGATACTATTTCACCACACCCTTCCCCGAAGGCAAATCAAAGAAGACCATAACATCAGCAAACCTTAATGCATTCAAACAAGGACGACGACACCGCATCACAAATGAAAATTCCCACACGCTCGAAAATATCAAGTCTCGTTACTCCATCAACCAAAGCCTTGAACATCCATAGTCTGATTGCTTTTCCTCCGCTGGAATTAAATGCCGAACCTCTAAATCATGTACTGAGAAATCCTCCTTTTAAGTCATTCACTGCCTCGGCACATAAACAAGTACTCTACCATTACACCAAAAATGTGGGATAATAACGCATAAACATCATAATGCACCGTGCATATCCGCGAACCCGTAGGCAACACTAACATTGCGCTGAAATGACAGAACATCCCTCCATGAGGCAAAGACAATAGTTCAATCAACTACACAGGGAAAAATATCCTGCAACACATCTGCAGTACCATTACAACTCCTTGATACCCAATGGATAACAAGCACTCCACATTGTATAAGAATGAATAGAAAGGAAACAAAGGCATGATCCTCAATGGAATTAAAATGCAGGACGAGGAATCAAGAAGGGAAGTGCTCCTAACAGCCCTATAGCCTCTCGAAAATAAGTACAGCCGTGTCAGTACCGATCTGCAAGACTCTATTAGACTTGCTCATGACTCGTGAGACCAAGTAAACCTAATGTTCCGATACAAACTGTCACAACTCAAAATCCCCTAAAGGCCGTGATGGATCCCAACATCGTCGTCAGGAAAACCAACAGTGAATTATTGACTTAATTACTCATTTCAAAAATTCCAAAATCATAAATTCCATTAAATAAATAAAATAAGCATCAAGTACTCGTAGGAACCAGCGAATTCTCTTTATGAATTTCCGTATAAAGTATAAATTACAAGGTAAATGACAATAATTATGTGAACTACAATAATAAACATCCAGTAGGAACCCCAAAACCCAGTGTCACAAGTGCTTGAGCATCTACCGAGAAATATAATAAAATACAATATATGTCTGGAATACAAGTTAAATAGGAGAATGTAAATAACTCTGATGGAGACTCTGTATATTGCGGATTGTAACATGAAATGCAGCTCACTATAAAGTTCCCGCAATAGTCGCGCCTCTACGCCCAAAAGACCACCAGAGATATATATATACATACCTACATAAAAAGTGCAGCAAGTGTAGCATGAGTACGTAAATCAATGCATACCCAGTAAGTATCTAGCTTAACCCCGGAGAAATAGTGACGAGGGGTCGACATCGACACTTACTAGTGGTCTAATAAATCAAGTACAACCGAAAGTAAACAAGTATGAGGCATGGCAAAAACAGTGTAAACAAAGTTAAACACGTGGTACGAACCTCCTCTGAACAGTAAACGCAAGTCCCACTTATCGGTCACCTCCTCAACCGGAGTATATGTGAAAAATGGTCCCCACCAGATAGATCGTCACAATTCAAATCAGGAAAACTCACGAATATGATGGCTTTTTGCCAAATATTATGCATGACACTGCCGAGGTGAACGACCCGATCCCATAAGAGTAGTTATAGAAATGCCGAGGCGTACGGCCCGATCCAATAATATTGTGTGCACTGTCGAGGGTCGAACGGCATAGACCATAGATGCATCTATTATACTGCCGAGGCAAATGGCCTGCTCCCATGAGAATATGATACTTTAACGGGTCCTTGACCCCACTCACGAATATACATGTGAGTTACGAAATTTAAAGAAGCTTTTCAATGAAATGCACAGCGCGCGAGAATTTCATAAAGGAAAACATAGTTTATTACGCGGATTATCAAGTAGCTCGTCACATCTCTATAATAGCGAGTCTATCACCCTATGCAAGTCTAGTCTCGAGTCGCAACACGAAATAAAGGAATTAAACGAGCAAAGATAACTCAAATAGTATAATTATAGCATGGCGTGAACCTAAGTCTACTCAGACATAATCAGGAATTCTAGCATATGCACGGACACCCGTCACCTCATACGTGCGTAGCTTTTACAACATGTAACACATAAGAATATAACTCTTATGGGGTAAATTCTCCCTCACAGGGTTAGACAGGAGACTTACCTCACTCTGAAGTTTCACAACCAGCTCAAATGCCTCTCTAACACCTCAATCTGATGACCATCAATCCGAAACTAATCAAACAACACGAAAACTAATAAAAGTATACTCCAATACTCATAATTAATTAATTTATAACAATTTCAAGCTCCGTCCAAAAAGTCAATAAAGTCAACCCTCGGGCCCACGTGCCCGGAATTTGAAAATATTCGAAGATAAACTTTACCCATAACAATAAGTACTCAAATATATAATTTATTCCCAATTCCATCCCCAATTTCGTGGTCAAAATTCAAAAATATCAAATTCTAGGTTTTCTACCAAAATCCCAAATTTCTACTAATTTTCATGTTTAAATCCATATATAAATCATGTATTTAACTCACAATGATAAAAAATTACTTACCTCCTGGTTGATGATGAAAATGGTGCTCCAAAATCGCTCCCAAGGTTGGTTCCCATGAAGAAATGCAGTGAAAATGAGCCAAATTCCCGTCTTTAAAATGACACTGCCCAGCACCTCCTTCTTCGCGATTGCGGAAACATCCTCGCAATCGCGAAGGCCAAAATCCCATATGCCCAAAAATCCCACTTCGCGTTTGCGGTGTCTTTCCCACGTTCGTGATGCCGAGCCGCGTTCGTGATGGCTTAATGCCTCCAGGCCCAGCTCCCCTTTCCTTTTACGCATTCGTAACCTCCCTATCATGTTCACATAGGTTGCCTCAGCTTCCCCTCCGCGTTCGCGACCACTAAGTCGCATTCGCGATTCACAAATCCCTCTCCAGCTCCAGCTTCTCTTCGCGATCGTGTTCCTTCAACCGCGATCGCGATGCTTACCAGAAACACCAGAACCCAGCAACATCAAAATACCCAAACTTGGTCTGAAACCACCCCGAATCTCACCCGAGGCCCCCAGGACCCCGTTTAATCACACCAACAAGCCTCAATACCTTATACAAATTTGTTTTAGTTTAAAAGCATTGAATTTTATTCCCGAAACTAATGAAATGTGCAAAATTGCAGGAATGCTGGAAGTTGGACTCCCGAGATGAAATCCGACTAAAACATGAGTAATTTAAACACAGGGCAATAAAAGGCACAGAAGCATGTAATGTGCGTCCGCAAAATTTCATCTGCGGCCGCAACCAAAGAAGGAAATGTTAGCAGGCATTCATGAAAACTGCGGACCGCAATGAATTATGTGGCCGCAAGAGTTGGGCTAGGATCCAAGATCATAAAGTGTGCAAATTTCCAAATCCCGGGCCTCTAAAAATTGCGGACCGCACAAGAATTGTGCGGCCGCAGAACCTCCCGAGGGGTATTTTTGTCCAAAATCTTCAGACTTGTATAAATAGAAGAGTTTCATGAAATTAGGTCAATGTTTTGACATCAGCAATTACTGTAGCCATTTTTCTTTGCCTCTTTTTGAAGTTTATTAGATTTTGGTATAATTTACTATAGATATTATTATTTTAAGCTTACATTATGAGTTTAATTAGTCTTTCTTCTTTTTCTTCAAACCCAAGCATTAGTAGCTTGATTTTTACTAGGGTTGTGACCCAACCCTAGTGTGTAAACCTTATGGGTATCTAATTTAGTGCTTGTTTATGATTGGGTGTTTACTATTTAGCCTAGTTCATATTTGAATTTATGGAATTAATGGTTGAAAACATTAGTTCATGCCTACTTGACTTAGTCTCTACTTGAGAAAGAGAGACTTAGTCTAGAAAAACTTAGCTAACAAGGAATTGGGTTAATCGAGAGATTGATTAACCTAATTAAAGGGTTCAACCTAGAGATAGTAATAACCCGACTTGAGCTTTTATCAATTGTTTTGTTTGATACTCATTTGGTCTTGAGAAATCCAAATTGGGCAAAACCACTCTCTGACTGGGAAGTATTGAGTGGGTAATTGAGAGTTGATAGCTATTAGACACCCCGATCAACAAAACAAGCATTAAGGTCTTTATCTCATTAGGAAAACACCTAGGTAATGGTCACAACCCTAGGATTTTTAACAATTTGAAAAAAAACTCAAAAACAACTATTCCTAGTCTTCTTTCTTTATTCTGCAATCTTTAGTACAAAATAAGAAATAGAAATAAAATCTTTTTGTGGAAGTGCAAATCAAGATAATTCAATCACGCGCATTAGAATATATACCCCTAACTCCCATCTTAGCTCCCTATGGATTCGATCCCGACTCTTAGTTGAATTTTATTATTGAAAACAATCGTTTCATACTTCTTTTAAGGTGTGCAATTGGACGCGATAAATTTTTGGTGCCGTTGCTGGGGAGTTAAAAACGGTGTTAGCTATATATTTGGGTGTAGAAGTATCTTATTTTCCTTCCGTGTTACTAAATTGTTTGAGAAATCGTAGGTACAACCATGGAAAACAATGAGCTCAGAAATATTTCTTTGGGGGATGTGGACATTGAGGATGATCAAGTGGATGAGGTTCCTCTTGAACCTCAAGCCAATAGAAGAGGCCGAGTGCCTCATGACAATGTGCCCGTCCCACCCCCACCTCCACCACGAGCGGCTCCATATCGGGTGTTACCCAATGAAGGATATTCAAGTGCAATAGTCCCTCCCCGTATTCAGGCGGGAAACTTTCAAATCACCAACGTGATGCTTACTTTTCTAGAGCAACGAGGGTTCTTCACCGGTGCTCCAAGTCAAAGTGCATACAAACATTTGAAGGGGTTTGTAGACACTTGTTGGGGGAGAAAGCAAACAAATGTCTCTGAGGATGCAATGAGGCTAAGGATTTTTCCCCTCTCTCTATGGGGGAAAGCTTTAGATTGGTTGGAACGTTTGCTAAACCATTCCATTCACATTTAGGATGAGTTGGCAGAAAAGTTTATTTCAAAGTTCTTCTCTCCGAGGCACATGGCTACACTTCAGGATTAGATTCTAGCATTCAAGCAAGAGCCTAATGGACCATTACACGGGATATGGGAGCGGTATAGAACAATAGTCAAGGAATGTCCCAACAATGATATAACAGAAAACATGATTCACCAAACCTTCTATCGTGGGATTAACACGACCAACCAATGTATGGTGAATCAACTTGCCGGTGAAAATTTATGACTACGCCTTATGCGTAGGCGTGTGAGATTTTAGATGAAATGGCAGAAACATCATCGACATGGCAATCCCGGGCTAATATTCCACAAGGTGATCCCAACGTGATCCACATTCATAAAGAGTTGCATGACTATGGGCAAGCCATAGCTGAATTGACTACCATCATGAATCAACTAGCAAAGGCTCAACTTCAACAAGTGAAAAATATTAGGTAAGTCAATGCCATGGAGGGAGTAATTATGATGGTTAACAAACGGAAAACCAAGGGTCCACAAGTACAACAACGAGTGTACAATTTTGTGCAAGAAGATAGTGGGTTTGATCAATATGATTCTTACAATGATCAAGAAGAGGAGGTGCAATATGTGAACAACTTTGAAGGACAACGAAACAACTTCAAAGGCCCAAGCGAACAACAATGGCAACCTCAAAACAATCAAGGCAATTGGAATTCTCACACCCAAGGAAATTGGAATGGTGGAAAGAATCAAGGAAATTGGAATAATGGCAACACTCAAAGGAATTGGCATAACAATAATAATCAAGGAAATTAGGTAGATAATAACCAAGGCAGATGGAACAATAATCAAGGCAATCGAGGGTCGGGTTTTCAAATGCCCCTGATGTATCAACAACCGAGCAACCTGCCTCCTTATCCTTCCCATGGTCCTAGTTCTTACAACAATAAAATGGGGCGTATTGAGAATATGTTCAAGAAAATGATGGAAAAGAATGTCGATTTGGATGCCCCACTTGCCTCACACAACACATTGATCCGCAATTTAGAAGTGCAAATGGGGCAAATCTCTCAAGCTCTCAATTCTCGTTCTAAGGGGGCACTACCAAGTGATACGGTGGTGAACCTAAAGGGTGGGAACAACACGGGGCATGCCATGGCCGTTACTATAAGAAGTGGAAGAGGTGGGAATGCACCCACCTCAAGTCAAAGGAAACTTGTGGATGATGAGCAAGTGGTATAAGAAGAAGAGGTCTCGAACGATGTGGTGCAAACAAATGATGAAGTTCGGATTGATATGGATAATAGTGTGGAAGAGACTTAAGAGGAAGTGAACCCTTCTAGGGATCACGTTATTGACATACCAGAATCGATAGTGCAAAATGCTAAGGCACCAATGCCTAAGCCTCCACCTCCATAGCCTCAAAGACTTGCCAAACAAAATGGCGAGAATCAATTCAAAAAGTTCATTCAAATGATGAAGAGTCTCTTAATCAATGTGCCATTAGTTGAAACTTTTGAATAAATGCCCGGTTATGCAAAGTTTATGAAGGATCTTATGATAAAGAAGTGGTCAATGAATTTTGAAACTATCAAGGTCACTCATCAAGTGAGTGCAATTGTGCATTCAATGGCTCCTAAATTGGAATATCACGGTGCTTTCACAATTCCTTGTACAATTGGAAGTGCCGAGTTTGCTAAAGCTCTATGTGATATCGATGCAAGTATACTATTTGGTTTTCAATACCTTGGGAATTGGGAAACCAAGACCCACATCTATGAGATTGCAAATGGTCGATCGTACAATGAAGAGACCTTTGGGAGTGATTGAAGATGTTTTGGTTCGTGTTGATAAATTCATTCTTCACGCGGATTTTGTCTTTCTTGATTATGAAATGGATTATGAAGTTCTAATTATTCTTGGAAGACATTTCCTTGCTACAGGAAAGGCTCTTTGTGATGTGGAAGCCAGAGAACTCACTTTCCGGGTGGGTGATAAAAAAGTGGTATTCCATGCGTGCAAGTCTATGCGGCAACCAAATAGCAACGAGGTGTGTTCTTTTGTGGACTTGGTGACCGATGTTATTGTTGATGATACAAGTGCCACAATCAATTTCGGTGATATGTTGGAGGCCGTCTTGCTCAACTTTGATGATGACGAGATGGATGGCTTCATGGAATATGTGAACTCTTTGCAAGGGATGGGGTCGTACAATTATGCACCCCGGAAACTATCCTTGGATCTTGAAAATAGGAAGACTCCTCCTACAAAGCCTTCCATTGAAGAGCCTCCTACCTTGGAGTTGAAGCCATTTCCTCCACATCTTCAGTATGAATTTCTTGGCCCTTGTTCTACTTTACTGGTTATTCTTTCCTCTTGTTTGACTAATGTGCAGGTAGATTCTACATTAGTGGTGCTACATAAGAGAAAGAAGACTATTGGGTGGACATTGGCGGATATTCGGGGAATAAGTCCCGCATTTTGCATGCACAAGTGTAACTTGGAGGAGGATGCCAAACCATCTATTGAACATCAAAGGAGACTCAATGAGGCTATGCAAGAAGTTGTCAAAAAGGAGATTATCAAGTGGTTGGATGTAGTGGTTGTCTACCCCATTTCCGATAGTTCATGGACTTCTCCGGTTCAATGTGTCCCAAAGAAGGGGGGCATGATGGTGGTCACCAATGACAAGAATGAGTTGATTCCTACAAGAACGGTGACCGATTGGAGAGTGTGTATGGACTATCGCAAGCTCAACAAAGTCACAAGGAAAGGTCATTTTCCACTTCCCTTCCTTGACCAAATGCTTGATAGGTTGGCCGGCCGTTCTTTCTATTGCATTCTTGACGGGTATTCGGGCTACAACCAAATCCTTATTGCTCAGGAGGATCAAGAGAAAACAACCTTTACATGTTCCTATGGTACTTTCACCTTCGAGCGGATGCCATTTGGTTTGTGTAATGCACCGGCGACTTTTCAAAGGTGTATGATGGCAATCTTCACGGACATGGTTTAGGACTACCTTGAAGTTTTCATGGATGACTTTTTGGTGGTTGGGGATTCCTTTGATGACTGTCTTGCAAATTTGGATAAAATGTTGGCAAGGTGTGAAGAAACGAATTTGGTACTGAATTGGGAGAAGTGTCATTTCATGGTCGAGGAAGGCATTGTCCTTAGCCACAAGATATCAAAGAATGGGATTGAAGTTGATAAGGCAAAGATTAAGGTGATTTCTAAACCTCCACCTCCAACTTCGGTGAAAGGTGTGCGGAGTTTCTTAGGCCACGTGGGGTTCTACCGGCGTTTCATCAAAGATTTCTCTAAGGTGGTAAACCCGTTGTACAAGCTTCTAGAGAAAGATGCTATGTTTCACTTCGATGATGATTGCATGAGAGCCTTTGAATTGTTAAACTTCAAGTTGACAACCACTCCTATTATTACCGCTCCTAATTGAAGTATCCCTATTGAACTCATGTGTGATGCTAGTGACGTAGCGGTTGGAGCTGTTTTGGGATAACGCATCAACAAGATTTTTAATCTGGTATACTATGCTAGTAAGACCATGAATGGTGCCCAAGTCAACTATACCGTTACGGAGAAAGAACTCCTTGCCATTGTGTTTGCAATTGAGAAGTTACGCCCTACTTGATGGGTGCGAAAGTTATTGTCTACTCGGATCATGCGGCACTTCGTTATCTTATGAGCAAGAAAGCTTCCAAGCCTCGGTTGATGAGATGGGTGCTTTTGTTGCAAGAGTTTGATATTGACATCCAATATAGAAGATGGAGTGAAAATCAAGTGGTGGACCACTTGTCTCGTTTGGAGGAGGAGGGGAGGCCGCATGATGGCCTTGAAATCAATGACTCCTTCCCCCATGAGCAATTCTTGGATATTTTAATGAAGGAGGTGCCATGGTTCACGGATCTAGAAAATTTTCTTGTGTGTGGAATCATCCCGGATGAGCTCTCTTCAAACCAAAGGAAGAAGCTCAAACGGGATTGTCAAGATTATTATTGGGATGAACCATACCTTTTCCGAATTTGCACGAATGGGGTGATTAGAAGATGTGTATCAGAAGAAGAACAAGGTGAAATTCTTGGGGCTTGTCATTCTTCTCCATATGGTGGTCACCATGGTGGAGCAAGAACGGCGGCCAAAGTGCTAAGTTGCGGTTTATATTGGCCCACTCTTTACAAGGATACAAGTGATTTAGTGAAAAGATATGATGAATGTCAAAGGGCCTGTGGAATCTCGAAGAAAAATGAAATGCCTCTCACTACCATTTTGGAGATTGATATCTTTGAGGTGTGGGGTATTGACTTCATGGGTCCTTTTGTGAGTTCTTATGGAAACACCTACATCTTTGTCACGGTATTATGTGTCTAAATGGGTTAAGGCCATATCACTACCTAACAATGAGGGAGAAGTGTGGTGGCGTTCTTGAAGAAGAATATTTTCACAAGGTTTGGTACTCCGAGGGCTATCATAAGCAATGGGGGGGTCACATTTTTGCAACAAGGCTTTCAACACTTTACTTAGCAAGTATGGTGTTACTCATAAAGTCACGGCTCCTTATCATCCACAAGCAAGTGGTCAAGTGGAAGTCTCCAACCGGGAGATAAAGAGTATTTTGTCCAAAACAGTGAATGCTAACTGGACGGATTGGTCCAAGAAGATTGATGATGCATTATGGGCTTATCGGATGGTTTACAAAATACCTATCGGAATGTTGCCATACTGGTTGGTTTTCAGAAAAGCTTATCATCTTCCGGTGGAACTTGAGCACAAAGCCATGTAGGCTCTAAAGAAGTTGAATCTTGATTGCACATTTGAATGAATTGGATGAGTTCTGGTACCATGCTTATGCAAGTTCGTCGTTGTACAAAGAAAAGATGAAATATCTTCATGACAAATACATTTGGAACAAAGAGTTCAAGGTGGGCGATCTTGTATTATTGTTCAACTCACGGTTGAGGATGTTTCCCGGAAAGCTAAAGTCTAAATGGAGTAGTCCCTTTGAAATTGTGGGTGTGACGCCCTTTGGTGCATTGGACTTGAAGAACAAAAACGATGAGGTATTCTGAGTCAATGGTCACCGGTTAAACCACTATTTGGGAAAAGTTGGTGATGGCCACGTCGTGGCGGTGATTCATTTCAACTGATGGTATTCTGCATCGTGCCGCGATGTTAAATCAGGCGCTTCGTGGGAGACAGCCCATGTTTCCTTTTCTTTTCTTTATTTGTTTTGTAGTTAGGTGTTATTTTTGTGCTAACTTGATTTGAAGTGTGCTAAAGGGATGAATTTGCTTTACAGGAATTGTGGACATAAATCTAGTTAAGTGTTGAAAGAATTGCGGACCGCACAATTATAGTTGCTGCAGCAAAAGTGCTTTGCGGCCGCACAATTAACTTGCGGTCCGCACAATTGGAAGATGGAAAATGACAACTCTCTGAAGTTGGTCTGTTAGAAAAATGCCCGATCTGCGGCCGCAACACAAAATTTGCGGTGCGCAACAAGAATCTACGGTCGCATATAAAAATTTGCGGACCGCAGACAAAATGATGTTTTAACTTACCATGTAATAGAGTGCGGTCCGCAATTGAAATTCAGCGGCCGCACTCACTCATCTTTCCCTTCGAGACTCGATACGTATAAATAGAGGACTAGGGTTATTGTTACCCTTTTCCCTCTCTGAGCAAATACACAGCACTAAAATTGAAATTTGGTGACTCATCTGCACACAAGCCTTGAAACTGTTGATAACTCATCCCTTGCACTCATTCATATCTGATATGCTTCAATTCTTTGTTAGAATTTTATTCATTTTTAGGTTTAAATTGTAGCTTTGTTTAAAAGTATTTTTAGGCCATCTGTCATACAACTCAATTGTACAACCATGTGGGGGTAAACCTGTAGTGGGTCAACTAGTACTTGCTAATTGGGGACTGGGAAAATGTATTTTCATGCTTTGATATTGTTACCATGTCAAATTTTGTGCAAACAATTGCAAGCCCTAGATAAAAATACTGACTGATCATAATTGTTTGAATCTTGCGGCCGCAAAGAAATCTGTGTGGTCCGCAGAAGTTGAGTCTAGGAAAACTTTAGTTAAGCGTGAGTCTGCAGCCACAAGGAAAATTTTGCGCACCACAGAATTTTCATTGTGGTCGCAAACCAGCTATGCATATTTGTGATTAACATGCGGCCGCAAGACAAAATATGCGGTCCGCAGAAAATATGTTGTGGCCGCACATCAGCCAATTCTCTGTCATCAGAGAGTTGACATATTTTTGGTTTATGAGTTGTGGCCGCAATGAAAAATATGCAGACCGCAATCCTCATCTGTGGCCGCAAGAGCAAATTGTGTGATCCGCAAGGCCCTTTCAGTGGCCGCAATGAGAAATGTGCAGACTGCAGAAACCTATCCTGCAAGCATGTTTAAATTGTGTTCCTCACAGTGTCTTCTGGTGTGTCCCTACATTCATTGTATGTCTGAGCTTGAATTACAACTAATAATCGCCTTTGCTTTGTACAGAAAATGGTTCGATCTAGAGGAAGAGGAGACACCTCAAAAGGAAGGGGTGACCCTTCTCGGGGCCGAGGGAAGAGACCCTTAGCTAGTGCCCAACAGCATGAAATCAGAAAGAAAACAGCAGCCGAGAGAGGGAGAGGTGCAGACCTTTCCGAGACCAATTCTTATGTTCCATCTAGGGACATATCAGAGGGAAACTCAGCCTCTGTTCAGGAAAAACCGGCAGTACAGTCCACGCCGTTAGGGAGGTTTCAACTGAAGGATGAGTCGTCATCATCACATAGCACTTACGAGGGCTCAAAAAGTGCTAGTCATGCTTCTAAGCCTTCCCCTACACCTGTCCCCGAGGCACCAGAGACATTAGTTCAGGACATCCTCGATGATGGCAGAGGGGGAGATGCTACAGTTGCTGGCCTTAAAAGGTCGAAGAAGAAAGAGATATGAGAGGACCGGTTTGTCATCTTGGCCACTTTCTCCAGCTTCCGTGAATAGTGACCAGTGAGGTCACTCACTCTTGAGCGACAATTTCAGTTGAAAGATCTGGAGAGGTATAACCCTGCAATATTGAGACAATTTAGAGAACGCAAAGGGTGGGAGTGGTTTACCTAGAGCGTGGTGGATGCTAAGGAGTACCTTGTCTGGGAATTCTACGCCAATATGGCACATATCAAGAAAGGGACTAAGGTGACGAAAGTAAGAAACCTAAAAGTGCGATTTGATCAGCACACATTGAACACATACTTGGGATTTGATGATGTTGAGCCCACAGAGTACTTAGAGAAGTGTGCACTTGGGGATGCAGCTCGTCCTTGGCTAGCAGAGATTATAGCAGCTCCTGGACCACCACCACCATGGATCACAGCGGGGGTCTCTATTCACAGGAGCACTCTGAGCTTTGAGGCAAAGGGGTGGCAAACCTTTGTATGCAGTAGAATAGACTCGTGCCGGAATGAGACCTATCTTCTGATCGCTCGGGCAGTTCTAGTTGCTTCCAGCATGGCCGGGTACCCTATCAATGTGGGTGCCATGATGTCGGCCAATATCTCTGTGATCGCTCGGCAAGCTGACACGTCCTACCCGTATTCCAATACTATTACATAGTATCTCATGGATGCGAGGGTAGAGCTGAAGGACTTTGATACAAAGGTGTGGGCGAAGAAGCCTTTCTCATGGTACTGGCTGACGGATGCACACAACCTTAAAAGAAAAGGTTAGCCGTCTACCACCACATGCCAGTCTAATGAGCTATCGGTGGTAGTTGCAGAGGCAGTTGATGTTCCATCCACTTCAGCCGAGCCTTCATCTAGTGCCGCAGCTATACCTCCACCACCATCATCAGTTCTTACTACAGTTCCTGCCACAGGTTCCACCTCGGCTTTGAAGCTAGTGCCCATGCCTACTGCTCTATTTTCTGCACTGCGAGTCTTCCAGACATTGGCGAGTCTCAACAACTGGATGCAGACAGCTACTGCAAAGCTGTCTGACTTAAATTGTTGCAGCACAGTCTTCTATTCAGTCACCTCAGGTTCCCCCGACTATGGAAGAAACATTGAAGAAGCTCCTAGAGAACCAGATGACCACCATGGCTACCCTGGTACAACACTGGTCAGTGATCGAAGAAATGGGCAAAGAAGTCAAGAAAATGAGAAAGTCCCAAACCTCTAAGAAGTCAGTGGACAAGCTCCGGAGACAGGTTACCAAGCTTGTTGTAGCAGGAAATATCCGCTTCGACATGCTGATTGACCCACACCCTTCAGGCCCAGATGCTGCAACACTATTAGCATCGGTAGCACCAGCTGGCCAGTCTGAGGAGCCAGACTTTGCTGCCGACATTGCGGAGGCAGTGCGTCAGATGTTCACCAACCCAGTTACTCCCAGAGTTGAGGATGATGAGATCCAGTTGGAAGAGACTGAGAGTGGTGACATTGCTGGGGACACAGAGATGTTCAAGGAGCCATAGGGAGTCTTCTTCACTCTTACCCTTCCTTTACTCTTATTTTGTTAAGCATTGGGGACAATGCTTATTTTTATTCAGGGGGTGGAGTTTATTTGATTTTATTTGATGATTCTGAGACATTTGGCCTGTAATAAACTTGATACTATTTTCTTCTTCTCTCATTATGTATATATCTTCTCTTTCTCTCTCATTATGTATATATCTTCTCTTTCTCTCTCATTATGTATATTCGTTATGCTTTCGATAGCTTTTGCTTTGTAGCTTCTTTATGTTTGTTTTATTATTAGTTAGTGTTTAATTTAGTACCTTCTTTTTGAATTAGTAGCTTCTTTTTGATTTAGTAGCTTCTTTTTATATTTCAGTAGATAATAAGCGTTTGGTTTTCTTAATGCCACGGTTCTTTCCAAAGGTAGTTATTGTGTGAACCGGGTGACTCATCCCAATGATGGATGGCGTGACAACCTTCTTAAGGGAATGAGTTCGTTTTGGTATTTAGGTAATAATAGTAGTAGTAATGAATAAACATACCTAATTAAGTCATGCTCGAAGAGTCAAACATGCTTCATTTGGTACCAACACACTTAACTACATGTTTATGGTTAGAAACAAGGTTTTTGAAAGAAATAGCTCAAGTTACTGATTTTGTGACTCTTGTGTTGAATTAGGCAACCATCGACTAGTTTAATCGAACCATAGTGATTTTCAATCTTGAATGTGGTCGTTGTGGGCCCTCGACTCTATCCTCTTTAATAATCCAGTTGCGTGAGAGGTGAGTTGCTTTGTTGTTAGTCTAAGTACCCGTGCAAAAGGTCTAGAACTTGCCCCGAATGCATTTCAAGGAGAAATCCTAATTTTTGCTTGGCTTGAAAAGTGATATTAGGCTTTCTTTGGCCCATTTGGTTTATCTATTGCCTACCAATGATGTCATCCCTAGTCAAACTCTTCGAGCCTTTAGCCTTTCTCATTTGAAAACCATGTTACAAGCCTTCACCCGTTCTATTGTGACTCTCTCTTGGCACCCGAGCATTCTTTAACACTCATGTGAAACAAATGGCTAAAAATATAAGTTTGGGGGAGAGACGAGGGAATTGAAAAAGGGTATCAAGGCAGAAAAAGAGAAAAAGAAATGATGAGAAGAAAAGGCAAAAAGAAAAGAAAAGAACAAAAAGAAAAATGCAACAAAATGAACAAGTAGAAGCTTTGAAGGGATTCAAAGAAAGGCAATGATCCCAAACATGGAGAAATATTAATGTAATGATCAAGAAAGAGTGATGTTAAGTCTCTCTAGTCTCCCAAGGAAAAGAAAGTACCTCAAGGAATTGGCAAAGTGTGAGCCAAAAAATGAATGATGGAGTGCTTAAGGAAGGTGTAACCATTCAACCATATTGTATCCAACCCTAATCCAGAAGCCTTCATTACATCCCGAAAGAAGTCATATTTGATCTCGAGCCGAGTGAGCTTACATTAATGGCGATCTACATGATGGGCAAGTCTATGGTACTTGAAGTCGTACTTGTGACATTCTCTTGAGAGAGAAATGAGTGAACCTTTCATAACTCTTTGGATTGAGTGCTAAAATTCTTAAGTGAGCTAGGCAAACGGAGAGTAGAGGAGGAGGAGTTTTGGATCCACAATGACCTACATGAGAGAGAGAGCGTCCTTGATGAATAAAGTCAACTCTTGATGCTCAAATGTCACTTTAGAACTATATGTGCATAAATATTTAACTTGTCGCCTTGTTGATATTACATAAGTAGTGTGGGTAAGTGTTGGTCCCAACTGATGTGTGGATGGCTCACCTTCGACTTGCTGAAATGATCCTTAACTTGTGGAGGTGGGAACTAACTTATTTGAGGACAAGCAAAGACTTAAGTTTGGGGGAGTTGATAAGTGGAGATTTTGACTGCTTATTAATGCCTTTTAGCTTTTGTTTTAGTCTAAAAGTATTGAATTTTGTTCTCGAAACTAATGAAATGTGCAAAATTACAGGAATGCTGGAAGTTGGACTCCCGAGATGAAATCCGACTAAAAAGGAGTAATTTAAACACAAGGAAATAAAGGGTACAGAAGCATGCAATGTGCGGTCCGCAGAATTTCATTTGTGGCCGCAACCAAAGAAGGAAAAGTCAGCAAGCATTTGTGAAAATTGCGGACCGCGCATGAATTGTGCAGCCGCAAGAGCTGGGCTAGGATCCAAGATTAGAGAGTGTGCAAATTTCCAAGTCTCGGGCCTCTGAAAATTGCGGATCGCACAAGAATTGTGCGGCCGCACAAGAAATGTCTTGCGACCGCAGACATAAATGTGCGGACCGCAGAAGGATGACTTCCGACTGTAGACATAATTGTGCGGACCACAGAAGATTGACTCGCGGCCGCAGTTCAGAAATGTGCGGCCGCAAAACTCCAATTCCTGCCAAGATGAAGAATTTGCGCACCGCACATGGAATTGTGCGGCCGCAGAACCTCCCAAGGGGCATTTTTATCCGAAATTTTCAGACTTGTATAAATAGAAGAGTTTCACGAAATTAGATCAAGTTTTTGACATCAGCAATTACTATAGCCATTTTTCTTTGCCTCTTTTGGAAGTTTACTATATTTTGGTGTAATTTACTATAGATTTTATTATTTTAAGCTTACATTATGAGTTTAATTAGTCTTTCTTCTTCTTTTTCTTCAAACCCAAGCATGAGTATCTAGATGTTTACTAGGGTTGTGACCTAATCCTAGTGTGTAAACCTTATGGGTATCTAATTTAGTGCTTGTTTATGATTGGGTGTTTATTATTTAGCATAGTTCATGTTTTAATTTGTGGAATTAATGGTTGCAAACATTAGTTCATGCCTATTTGACTTAGTCTCTACTTGAGAAAGAGAGAATTAGTCTAGGAAAATTTGGCTAACAAGGAATTGGATCAATCGAGAGATTGGTTAACCCAATTAAAGGGTTCAATCTAGAGATAGTAATAACCCGACTTGAGCTTTTATCAACTGTTTTGTGTGATACCCATTTGATCTTGAGAAAGCCAAAATCGGCAAAACCACTTCTGACCTAGAGGTATTGAGTGGGTAATTGAGAGTTGATAGCTGTTATACACCCCGATTAACAAAACAAGCATTAAGATCTGTATCCCATTAGGCAAACACATAGGTAATGGTCACAGTCCTAGGCTTTTTATCAATTTGAAAAAAACCTCAAAAACAACTATTCCTAGTTTCTTTTCTTTATTCTGCAATCTTTAGTGTAAAATTAGAAATAAAACAAAACCTTTTTGTGAAAGTGTAAATCAAGATAATTCATTCACGCGCATTAGAATATATACCCCTAACTCCCATCTTAGCTCCATGTGGATTTGACCCCGACTCTTAGTTGGGTTTTGTTATTGCAAACAACCATTTCATACTTCTTTGGAGGCGTGCAATTGAACGCGATCAATTAGACAGGAGACTTACCTCGCTCTGAAGTTTCACAACCAGATCAAATGCCTCTCTAACATCTCAATTTGATGCTCATCAATCCGAAACTAATCAAACAACACGAAAACTAATAAAAACACACACTCCAATACTCATAATTAATCAATTTATAATAATTTCCAACTCTGTCCGAAAAGTCAATAAAGTCAACCCTCGGGCCCACGTGTCCGGATTCCAAAATTATTCAAAGATAAACTTTACCCATAACATTAGGAACTCAAATATATAATTTATTCCCAATTACATGCCCAATTTCGTGGTCAAAATCCAAAAATATCAAATTCTAGGTTTTCTACCAAACTCCCAAATTTCTACTAATTTCCATGTTAAATCCATATATAAACCATGTATTTTGCTCACAATGAGAAGAAATCACTTACCTCCTTGTTGATGATGACAATGGTGCTCCAAAATCGCTCCCAAGGTCGGCTCCCATGAAGAAATGGAGTGAAAATGAGCCAAACCCCCGTCTTTAAAATAACACTGCCTAGCACCTCCTTCTTCGCGATCGCAAAAACATCCTCGCGATCATGAAGGCCAAAAGCCCAACTGCCCAAAATCCTATTTCGCATTCGCGGTGGCCTTCCCGCGCTCGCTATGCCTCCACGTCCCACTCCTTCGCATTTGCGGTCCTTGAGTTGCGTTCGCGATGGCTTAGCGCCTCCAGGCCCAGCTCCTCTTTCCTTCTACGCTTTCGTGACCTCCCTGTCGCGTTCGCGTATGTTGCCTCAGTTTCCCCTCCGCGTTCGCGACCACTGAATCACGTTCGTGATGCACAAATCCCTCTCCAGCTCTAGCTTTTATTTGCGATCGCGTTCCTTCAACTGCGATCGCGATGCTTACCAGAAACACCAGAAACCAGCAACATCAAAACACCCAAACTTAGTCTGAAACCACCCCGAATCTCACCCGAGGCCCCCGGGACCCCATCCAATCACACTAACAAGCCCTAATACCTTATACAAACTTATCCAAAGGCTCGAAACTCCATGAATAACAGCAAAATCATGAATCGACGATCAAAATCTTTCTTTTAACTTTCAAACTTCCAAACTTCAACGAACGCGTCCGATATAGAGTACACACTCACAACATACCATGCTTAGGCAAATAACCTCTCAAGAATACACAATGACCTATTTCCCATGACACACATGAACAATCGTCGAATTTGGAACAAACTTCCGCAATTCACAACCAATTGAACAGAGCGCCCTTCAGGCACAAATTCTCATATTAGCGATAGTACCACAATCTCGATACTTGGTTTCAATCTTTAATCAATCAAGTGAATACATGTCACACTTATACAATCCTCCGGTGGGATACGCTCCCACGGCCTTCCGCACCAGGTAACAAGTCTGCACATCCATACCACCGGTCATACTAATGTCGTAAAGCGAATCAAGGATCCGCAAATCAGTACATAAAGCCTCTTACACAGGATGCTAATCTCAGGTGATGCTAAAGACAATACCAGCTTACTCTAACCAACTGAATCCTTTCCTGCTCGTCCGAGCTCGTGACATTCTTGTCAACACCGAACCGCAACCTTGATCCTCGGCTTCCAAATTCCTATGCCGCTCACTGCACCTAACATGCCAATACGTGAGAGTACCAGAATTCCATAATAACTCATGATCCACTAATAGAATAAACACTTCATCATATAGAAACCTTTTACTTAGCTCATTTCAGAAAAACCAATGCAACACGCAACTAAATAATCAAACCGCAGTAAATACAACCCCAAGTAGTGGTCTAAACCACCATGACCCTTTCGGGATCTATCTACACATAACAGGCCATAATAACTCGAATGCCTCCAAGTACAATCAATTACGGCGGCCGTCAAGCCTCGCACGTATCGCCACAAATCACGTGCATAACTTAACACGCTGAAAGAACTGATCGTTGCCACCACCATACCAATTCAACCATTGCTAACCAATCCAACTTCTCCTAATTTACTCTGAACATGCCTTAGGAATAATAGTAGCTCCATTTCAAACATAACGGACCCAAATCCACACTCATCCGGAGTGACCTCATTTCACGAGACCACGTTGTCTCAAAACCCACGAACCATCTCATACCCTCCTCGTGCACATATTCACATCTTCAACTGGTATACCTATTCTGATAATTTCTCTATGAATCCAAAGTTATTTCCT
>AWOL01S0039327.1:0-17067 GCA_000715115.1 Nicotiana otophora | reverse complement strand
TGCTATTGCCCAAGCCTTTTGAGTGGGCCGGGCCCCCCGAACTCGGATCGCCTAAAATATTTTCGGGCCATCATATTCGATCTAAGGAACCATAGTCACTACCCCGCCATGAGCGTTCCTCGTTAATTTGCGTGTTACTGCCAAGAAACTAGAATTCCGCCCGATTTCCATATTTTCGTGTGCTAGAGCCCATGCCTTCCGAGTGGGTCCGGGCCGCCTGGACTCGGATCGCCTAAAATTTTTTGGACCATCAAATATGACCTAAAGAACCATAGTCACCGCCTTGCCATGACCATTCCTCATTTTTTGCGTTTTACGGCCAAAAAACNGACCCGGATTGTTGAAAAGTTTTCTAGACCACGAAATATGACCTAAGGAACCATAGTCACCGCCTCGCCATGACCGTTCCTCATTTTTGCGTTTTACAGCCAAATAACTAGAATTCCGCCCGATTCCCATATTTTCGTGTGCTATAGCCCACGTCTTCCGAGTGGGCTCGGCCCCCCAGACTCGGATAACCTAAAATTTTTTCGGGCCATCCAATACGACCTAAAGAACCATAGTCACCACCTCGCCATGACCGTTTCTCATTGTTTGTGCATTTTACGCCAAAAAACTAGAATTCCGCCCGAGTCCCATATTTTCGTGTGCTATTGCCCAAGCCTTTTGAGTGGGCCGGGCCCCCCGAACTCGGATCGCCTAAAATATTTTCGGGCCATCATATTCGATCTAAGGAACCATAGTCACTACCCCGCCATGAGCGTTCCTCGTTAATTTGCGTGTTACTGCCAAGAAACTAGAATTCCGCCCGATTTCCATATTTTCGTGTGCTAGAGCCCATGCCTTCCGAGTGGGTCCGGGCCGCCTGGACTCGGATCGCCTAAAATTTTTTGGACCATCAAATATGACCTAAAGAACCATAGTCACCGCCTTGCCATGACCATTCCTCATTTTTTGCGTTTTACGGCCAAAAAACTAGAATTCTACCGGATTCCCATAATTTCGTGTGCTATAGCCCACGCCTTCCGAGTGGGCCCGGGCCTCTCGGACCCCTACCGCCTAAAATTTTTCCAAGACATCAAATACGACCTAAGGAACCATAGTCACAGCCCCACTATGACCGTTCCTCATATTTTTGCGTTTTACAGCCAAAAAACTAGAATTCCGCCTTATTCCCATATTTTCGTGTGCTATAGCCCACCCCTTCCGAGTGGGCCCGGGCCCCCTGACCCCGATCGCCTAAAATATTTTCGGGCCATCATATTCGATCTAAGGAACCATAGTCACTGCCCCGCCATGAGAGTACTTCATTGTTTTGCGTGTTACGATCTAGAAACTAGAATTCCGCCCGATCCCATATTTTCGTGTG
Source organism: Nicotiana otophora (assembly GCA_000715115.1). Classification (NCBI taxonomy): domain Eukaryota; kingdom Viridiplantae; phylum Streptophyta; class Magnoliopsida; order Solanales; family Solanaceae; genus Nicotiana; species Nicotiana otophora. Next base: position 15,698 of record AWOL01S0039327.1, on the reverse strand, counting down.
CTATAATCCACGCCTTCCGAGTGGGCCCGAGTCCCCTGACCCCGATCGCCAAAAAAGTTTTCGAGCCATCAAATTCGACTTAAGAAACCATAGTCACTGCCCCGAAATGACCGATCCTCGTTGTTTTGCATGTTATGGCCAAGAAACTAGAATTTCGCCAGATTCCCATATTTTCGTGTGCTATAATCCACGCCTTCCGAGTGGGCCCGGGCCACCTGACCCCGATCGCCTAAAATGATTTCGGGCCATCATATTCGATGTAAGGAACCATAGTCACCACCTCGCCATGACCGTTCCTCATTTTTTGCATTTTACAGCCAAAAAACTAGAATTCTGCCCGATTTCCATATTTACGTGTGCTATTGCCCACGCCTTCCGAGTGGGCCCGGGCCACCTGACCCCGATCGCCTAAAATGATTTCGGGCCATCATATTCGATGTAAGGAACCATAGTCACCACCTCGCCATGACCGTTCCTCATTTTTTGCATTTTACAGCCAAAAAACTAGAATTCTGCCCGATTTCCATATTTACGTGTGCTATTGCCCACGCCTTCCGAGTGGGCCCGGGCCACCTGACCCCGATCGCCTAAAATGATTTCGGGCCATCATATTCGATGTAAGGAACCATAGTCACCACCTCGCCATGACCGTTCCTCATTTTTTGCATTTTACAGCCAAAAAACTAGAATTCTGCCCGATTTCCATATTTACGTGTGCTATTGCCCACGCCTTCCGAGTGGGCCCGGGCCACCTGACCCCGATCGCCTAAAATGATTTCGGGCCATCATATTCGATGTAAGGAACCATAGTCACCACCTCGCCATGACCGTTCCTCATTTTTTGCATTTTACAGCCAAAAAACTAGAATTCTGCCCGATTTCCATATTTACGTGTGCTATTGCCCACGCCTTCCGAGTGGGCCCGGGCCACCTGACCCCGATCGCCTAAAATGATTTCGGGCCATCATATTCGATGTAAGGAACCATAGTCACCACCTCGCCATGACCGTTCCTCATTTTTTGCATTTTACAGCCAAAAAACTAGAATTCTGCCCGATTTCCATATTTACGTGTGCTATTGCCCACGCCTTCCGAGTGGGCCCGGGCCACCTGACCCCGATCGCCTAAAATGATTTCGGGCCATCATATTCGATGTAAGGAACCATAGTCACCACCTCGCCATGACCGTTCCTCATTTTTTGCATTTTACAGCCAAAAAACTAGAATTCTGCCCGATTTCCATATTTACGTGTGCTATTGCCCACGCCTTCCGAGTGGGCCCGGGCCACCTGACCCCGATCGCCTAAAATGATTTCGGGCCATCATATTCGATGTAAGGAACCATAGTCACCACCTCGCCATGACCGTTCCTCATTTTTTGCATTTTACAGCCAAAAAACTAGAATTCTGCCCGATTTCCATATTTACGTGTGCTATTGCCCACGCCTTCCGAGTGGGCCCGGGCCACCTGACCCCGATCGCCTAAAATGATTTCGGGCCATCATATTCGATGTAAGGAACCATAGTCACCACCTCGCCATGACCGTTCCTCATTTTTTGCATTTTACAGCCAAAAAACTAGAATTCTGCCCGATTTCCATATTTACGTGTGCTATTGCCCACGCCTTCCGAGTGGGCCCGGGCCACCTGACCCCGATCGCCTAAAATGATTTCGGGCCATCATATTCGATGTAAGGAACCATAGTCACCACCTCGCCATGACCGTTCCTCATTTTTTGCATTTTACAGCCAAAAAACTAGAATTCTGCCCGATTTCCATATTTACGTGTGCTATTGCCCACGCCTTCCGAGTGGGCCCGGGCCACCTGACCCCGATCGCCTAAAATGATTTCGGGCCATCATATTCGATGTAAGGAACCATAGTCACCACCTCGCCATGACCGTTCCTCATTTTTTGCATTTTACAGCCAAAAAACTAGAATTCTGCCCGATTTCCATATTTACGTGTGCTATTGCCCACGCCTTCCGAGTGGGCCCGGGCCACCTGACCCCGATCGCCTAAAATGATTTCGGGCCATCATATTCGATGTAAGGAACCATAGTCACCACCTCGCCATGACCGTTCCTCATTTTTTGCATTTTACAGCCAAAAAACTAGAATTCTGCCCGATTTCCATATTTACGTGTGCTATTGCCCACGCCTTCCGAGTGGGCCCGGGCCACCTGACCCCGATCGCCTAAAATGATTTCGGGCCATCATATTCGATGTAAGGAACCATAGTCACCACCTCGCCATGACCGTTCCTCATTTTTTGCATTTTACAGCCAAAAAACTAGAATTCTGCCCGATTTCCATATTTACGTGTGCTATTGCCCACGCCTTCCGAGTGGGCCCGGGCCACCTGACCCCGATCGCCTAAAATGATTTCGGGCCATCATATTCGATGTAAGGAACCATAGTCACCACCTCGCCATGACCGTTCCTCATTTTTTGCATTTTACAGCCAAAAAACTAGAATTCTGCCCGATTTCCATATTTACGTGTGCTATTGCCCACGCCTTCCGAGTGGGCCCGGGCCACCTGACCCCGATCGCCTAAAATGATTTCGGGCCATCATATTCGATGTAAGGAACCATAGTCACCACCTCGCCATGACCGTTCCTCATTTTTTGCATTTTACAGCCAAAAAACTAGAATTCTGCCCGATTTCCATATTTACGTGTGCTATTGCCCACGCCTTCCGAGTGGGCCCGGGCCACCTGACCCCGATCGCCTAAAATGATTTCGGGCCATCATATTCGATGTAAGGAACCATAGTCACCACCTCGCCATGACCGTTCCTCATTTTTTGCATTTTACAGCCAAAAAACTAGAATTCTGCCCGATTTCCATATTTACGTGTGCTATTGCCCACGCCTTCCGAGTGGGCCCGGGCCACCTGACCCCGATCGCCTAAAATGATTTCGGGCCATCATATTCGATGTAAGGAACCATAGTCACCACCTCGCCATGACCGTTCCTCATTTTTTGCATTTTACAGCCAAAAAACTAGAATTCTGCCCGATTTCCATATTTACGTGTGCTATTGCCCACGCCTTCCGAGTGGGCCCGGGCCACCTGACCCCGATCGCCTAAAATGATTTCGGGCCATCATATTCGATGTAAGGAACCATAGTCACCACCTCGCCATGACCGTTCCTCATTTTTTGCATTTTACAGCCAAAAAACTAGAATTCTGCCCGATTTCCATATTTACGTGTGCTATTGCCCACGCCTTCCGAGTGGGCCCGGGCCACCTGACCCCGATCGCCTAAAATGATTTCGGGCCATCATATTCGATGTAAGGAACCATAGTCACCACCTCGCCATGACCGTTCCTCATTTTTTGCATTTTACAGCCAAAAAACTAGAATTCTGCCCGATTTCCATATTTACGTGTGCTATTGCCCACGCCTTCCGAGTGGGCCCGGGCCACCTGACCCCGATCGCCTAAAATGATTTCGGGCCATCATATTCGATGTAAGGAACCATAGTCACCACCTCGCCATGACCGTTCCTCATTTTTTGCATTTTACAGCCAAAAAACTAGAATTCTGCCCGATTTCCATATTTACGTGTGCTATTGCCCACGCCTTCCGAGTGGGCCCGGGCCCCTCGGACCCCTACCGCCTAAAATTTTTCCAGGCCATCAAATACGACCTAAGGAACCATAGTCACCGCCCCACCATGACCGTTCCTCATGTTTTAGCATTTTACAGCTAAAAAACTAGGATTTCGCGTTATTCCTATATTTTCGTGTACAGCCCACCCCTTCCGAGTAGGCCTGTGCCCCTGACCCCGATCGCCCAAAATGTTTTCGGGCCATCATATTCGATCTAAGGAACCATAGTCACTACCTCGCCATGAGCGTTCCTCGTTATTTTGCGTGTTACGGCCAATAAACTAGAATTCTGCCCGATTCCCATATTTTCGTGCGCTATAGCCCACGCCTTCCGAGTGGGCCCGGGCCCCCTGACTCCGATCACCAAAACATTTTTCGGGCCATCACATTTGACCTAAGAAACCATAGTCACCGCCCCGCCATGACCAATCCTCATTGTTTTGCATGTTATGGCCAAGAAACTAGAATTTCGCCCGATTCCCATATTTTGTTTGTTATAGTCCATGCCTTCCGAGTGGGTCAGGGCCCCCCGGACTCTGATCGCCTAAAGGTTTTTTGGACCATCAAATATGACCTAAAGAACCATAGTCACCGCCTTGCCATGACCATTCCTCATTTTTTGCATTTTACGGCCAAAAAACTAAAAGTCTGCCGGATTCGCATATTTTCGTGTGCTATAGCCCACGCCTTCCGAGTGGGCTCGGGCCTCTCGGACCCCTACCGCCTAAAATTTTTCCAGGCCATCAAATACGACCTAAGGAACCATAGTCACCGCCCCACCATGACCGTTCCTCATGTTTTTGCGTTTTACAGCCAAAAAACTAGAATTCCGCCTTATTCCCATATTTTCGTGTGCAATAGCCCACCCTTCTGAGTGGACCCATGCCCCTTGACCCCGATCGCCTAAAATATTTTCGGGCCATCATATTTGATCTAAGGAACCATAGTCACTGCCCCACCATGAGAGTTCCTCGTTGTTTTGCGTGTTACGGCCAAGAAACTAGAATTCTGCCTGATTCCCATATTTTCGTGTGCTATAGCCCACGCCTTTCGAGTGGGCCCGGGCCCCCGGACCCCGATCGCCAAAACTTTTTCGGGGCCTTCAAATTCGACTTAAGAAACCATAGTCACCGCCGCGCCTTGACCGATCCTCGTTGTTTTGCATGTTATGGCCATGAAACTAGAATTTCGCCAGATTCCCAAATTTTCGTATGTTATAGCCCATGCCTTCCGAGTGGGTCAGGGCCCCCTGGACCCTGATCGCATAAGTTTTTGTGGGCCATCAAATACGACTTAAAGAACCATAGTCACCGCCTCGCCATGACCTTTCCTTGTTGTTTTGCGTTTTACGGCCAAAAAACTAGAAATCCGCCCTAGTCCCATATTTTCGTGTGCTATAGCCCACGCCTTTTGAGTGGTCCGGGCCCCCCGGATTCGGATTGCCTAAATGTTTTTCGGGCCATCAAATACGATCTAAAGAACTATAGTCACTGCCCCGCCATGACCGTTCCTTGTTTGTTTTGTGTTTTACGGACAAAAAACTAGAATTTCGCCCGATTCTCATATTTTCGTGTGCTGTAGCCCACGCCTTCCGAGTGGGCAGGGCCCCCCGGACCCGGATTGCTGAAAATTTGTCCCGACCACGCAATATGACCTAAGGAACCATAGTCACCCGCCTCGCCATGACCGTTCCTCATTTTTGCATTTTACAGCCAAAAAACTAAAATTCCGCCCGATTCCCATATTTTCGTGTGCTATAGCCCACGTCTTCCGAGTGGGCTGGGCCCCCCAGACTCGGATCACCTAAAAGTTTTTCGGGCCATCAAGTACGACCTAAAGAACCATAGTCACCACCTCGCCATGACCGTTCCTCATTGTTTTTGCATTTTACAGCCAAAAAACTAGAATTCCGCCTTATTCCCATATTTTCGTGTGCTATAGCCCACGTCTTCCGAGTGGGCTGGGCCCCCCAGACTCGGATCACCTAAAAGTTTTTCGGGCCATCAAGTACGACCTAAAGAACCATAGTCACCACCTCGCCATGACCGTTCCTCATTGTTTTTGCATTTTACAGCCAAAAAACTAGAATTCCGCCTTATTCCCATATTTTCGTGTGCTATAGCCCACGTCTTCCGAGTGGGCTGGGCCCCCCAGACTCGGATCACCTAAAAGTTTTTCGGGCCATCAAGTACGACCTAAAGAACCATAGTCACCACCTCGCCATGACCGTTCCTCATTGTTTTTGCATTTTACAGCCAAAAAACTAGAATTCCGCCTTATTCCCATATTTTCGTGTGTTATAGCCCACCCCTTCCGAGTGGGCTCGGGCCGCCTGACCCCGATCGCCTAAAATGATTTCGGGCCATCATATTTGATCTAACAAACCATAGTCACTGCCCCGTCATGAGCGTTCCTCGTTGTTTTGCATGTTACGGCGAAGAAATTAGAATTCCGCCTGATTCTTATATTTTCGTGTGCCATAGCCCATGCCTTCCGAGTGGGTCCGGGCCGCCCGGACTCGGATCACCTAATATTTTTTCGGACCTTCAAATATGACCTAAATAACCATAGTCACCGCCTTGCCATGACCATTCCTCATTGTTTTGCGTTTTACGGGCAATAAACAAGAATTCTGCCCGATTCCCATATTTTCTTGTGCTATAGCCCACGCCTTCCGAGTGGGCCCGGGCCCCTCGGACCCCTACCGCCTAAAATTTTTCCAGGCCATCAAATACGACCTAAGGAACCATAGTCACCGCCCCACTATGACCGTTCCTCATGTTTTTGCGTTTTACGGCCAAAAAAACTAGAATTCAGCCCGATTACCATATTTTCGTGTGCCGCCTTCTGAGTGGGTCGTGCCCCTCCAGACCCGGATCACCTTAAATTTTTTCAGGCCATCAAATACGACCTAAGAAACCATGGTCACCGCCCCGCCATGACCGTTCCTCATTTCATTTTTGCGTTTTATGGTCAAAAAACTAGAATTCCGCCCGATCCTTATAGTTTCGTGTGCTATAGCCCACGCCTTTCAAGTGCCCCCCCCCGGGACTCGTATCACCTAATATTTTTTTGGGCCATCAAATACGACCTAAAGAACCATAGTTACTTTCTCGCCATGACCGTTCCTCATTTGTTTTGCGTTTTACGGCCAAAAAACTAGAATTCCGTCGGATTCCCATATTTTCGTGTGCTATAGCCCACGCCTTCCAAATGGGCAGGGCCCACCGGACCTGGATCGCCTAAAAGTTTTCCAGTCCATGAAATACGACCTAAGGAACCATAGTCACCGCCTCGCCATGACCGTTCCTTATTTTTTGCATTTTACAGCCAAAAAACTAGAATTCTTCCCGATTCCCATATTTTCGTGTGCTATAGCCCACGCCTTCCGAGTGGGCCCGGGCCCCTCGGACCCCTACCGCCTAAACTTTTTCCAGGCCATCAAATACGACCTAAGTGACCATAGTCACTGCACCACCATGACCGTTCCTCATGTTTTTGCGTTTTACCGCCAAAAAAACTAGAATTCAGCACAATTACCATTCCTCATTTTTTGCGTTTTACAGCCAAAAAGGTAGAATTTCGCCCGATTCTTATATTTGCGTGTGCTATAGCCCACGTCTTCCGAGTGGGCTGGGCCCCCCAGACTCGGATCACCTAAAATTTTTTCGGACCGTCAAATACGACCTAAAGAACCATAGTCACCACCTCGCCATTACCGTTCCTCATTGTTTTTGCGTTTTACAGCCAAAAAACTAGAACTCCACCTTATTCCCATAGTTTCGTGTGCTATAGCCCACCCCTTCCGAGTGGGCCCGAGCCCCTTGACCCCGATCGCCTAAAATAATTTCGGTCCATCATATTCGATCAAAGGAACCATAGTCACTGCCTCACCATGAGCGTTCCTCGTTGTTTTGCGTGTTACGGCGAAGAAACTAGAATTCCCCACGATTCCCATATTTTCGTGTGCTATAGCCCACGCCTTTCAAGTGGGCCGGCCCCCGGACTCGTATCGCCTAAAAAATATTCGGGCCATCAAATACGACCTAAAGAACCATAGTTACTGCCTCGCGTTGACCGTTCCTCATTTGTTTTGAATTTTACGGCCAAAAAACTAGAATTCCGCCTGATTCCCATATGTCGTGTGCTATAGCCCACGCCTTCCAAGTGGGTAGGGCCCCCCGGACCCGGATTGCCTAAAATATTTCCAGTCCATGAAATACGACCTAAGGAACCATTTTCACTACCTCGCCATGACCGTTCCTCATTTTTTGCATTTTACAGCCAAAAAATTGGAATTTCGCTGGATTCGAATATTTTCGTGTGCTATAGCCCACGCCTTCCGAGTGGGCTGGGCCCTTGGACTTGGATCGCCTAAAATCTTTTTGGACCGTCAAATACGACCTAAAGAACCATAGTCACCACCTCGCCATGACCGTTCCTCATTATGTTTTTGTTTTATGGCCAAAAAACTAGAATTCCGCCTGATTCCCATATTTTCGTGTGCTATAGCCCACGCCTTCCGAGTGGGCCCGGGCCCCCTGACCCCGATCACGTCTACTTTTTTCGGGCCATCAAATTCGACCTAAGGAACCATAGTTACCACCCCGCAATGACCGATCCTCGTTGTTTTGCATGTTATGGCCAAGACACTAGAAGTTTGCCTGATTCCCATATTTTCGTGTGTTATAGCCCATGCCTTCCGAGTGGGTCAGGGCCCCCCGGACTCTGATCGCCTAAAATATTTTTGGGCCATCAAATACGACCTAAAGAACCATAGTCACCGCCTCGCCATGACCGTTGCTCGTTGTTTTGCGTTTTACGGCCATATTTTCGTGTGCTATAGCCCACGCCTTTTGAGTGGGCCGGGGCCCCCGGACTCGGATCGCCTAAAAATTTTTCGGGCCATCAAATATGATCTAAAGAACCATAGTCACCGCCTTCCATGACCATTCCTTGTTTGTTTTGCGTTTTACAGCCAAAAAACTAGAATTTTGCCAGATTCACATATTTTCGTGTGCTATAGCCCACGCCTTCCGAGTGGGCAGGGGCCCCCCAACCCGGATCGCCTAAAAATTTTCTAGACCAAACAATATGACCTAAGGAACCAGATTCACCGCCTCGCCATGACCGTTCCTAATGTTTTGCGTTTTAAAGCGAAAAAACTAGAATTCTGCCTGATTCTCATATTTTCGTGTGTTATAGCCCACGTCTTCCGAGTGGGCTGGGCCCCCCAGACTCGGATCACCTAAACATTTTTCGGGCCATCATATACGACCTAAAGAACCATAGTCACTGCCTCGCCATGAGCGTTCCTCGTTGTTTTGCGTGTTACGGCCAAGAAACTAGAATTCCACTTGATTCCCATATTTTCGTGTGCCATAGCCCATACCTTCCGAGTGGGTCCGGGACGCCCAGACTCGGATCGCCTAAAATTTTTGCGGACCATCAAATATGACCTAAAGAACAATAGTCACCGCCTTGCCATGACCATTCCTCATTGTTTTGCGTTTTACGGGCAAAAAACAAGAATTTTGCCCGATTCTCATATTTTCGTGTGCCCACGCCTTCCGAGTGGGCCCGGGCCCCTCGTACCCCTACCGCCTAACATTTTTTCAAGCCATCAAATACGATCTAAGGAACCATTGTCACCACCCCACCATGACCGTTCCTCATATTTTTGCGTTTTACGGCCAAAAAACTAGAATTCAGCCCGATTACCATATTTTCGTGTGTCGCCTTCCGAGTGGGTCGTGCCCCTCCAGACCCGGATCACCTTAAATTTTTTCAGGCCATCAAATACGACCTAAGGAACCATGGTCACCGCCCTGCCATGACCGTTCCTCATTTTATTTTTGCATTTCATGGTCAAAAAACTTGAATTCCGCCCGATTCTTATATTTTCGTGTGCTATAGCCCACGCCTTCCGAGTGGGCACGGGCCCCCTAGAACCGGATCGCCTATAATTTTTTCGGGACATCAAATACGACCTAAGCAACAATAGTCACCGCCCCGCCATGACCCTTCCTCATGTTTTTGCGTTTTCCGACAAAAAACTAGAATTCTGCCCGATTCCCATATTTTCGTGTGCTATGCCCACGCGTTCCGAGTCGGCGGGGGCCCCCAGACCCCGATCGCCTAAAACTTTTTCGGGACATGAAATTCGAGCTAAGGAACCATAGTTTACTGCTTGGCCATGACCGTTACTCATTGTTTTGCGTTTTACGGCCAAGAAACTAGAATTCCACCCGATTCCCATATTTTCGTGTGCTATATCCCACGCCTTATGAGTGGGCCTGGGCCGCCCGGACCCGAATAGCCTTGAATTTTTATGGGCCATCAAATACGACCTAAGGAACCATAGTCACCGCTTTGCCATGACCATTCCTTATGTTTTGCGTTTTACAGCCAAAAAACTAGAATTTCGCCCGATACTCATATTTTCGTGTGCTATAGCCCACGTCTTCCGAGTGGGCTGGGCCCCCAGACTCGGATCATCTAAAATTTTTTCGGGCCGTCAAATACGACCTAAATAACCATAGTCACCATCTCGCCATGACCGTTCCTCATTGTTTTTGCGTTTTACAGCCAAAACACTAGAATTCCGCCTTATTCCCATAGTTTCGTGTGGTATAGCCCACCCCTTCCGAGTGAGCCCGGGCCCCTTGACCCCGATCGCCTAAAATAATTTCGGTCCATCATATTCGATCGAAAGAACCATAGTCACTGCCTCACCATGAGTGTTCCTCGTTGTTTTGCGTGTTACGGCCAAGAAACTAGAATTCCCCACGATTCCCATATTTTCGTATGCTATAGCCCACGCCTTTCAAGTAGGTCGGCCCCCCGGACTCGTATCGCCTAAAAATTTTTCGAGCCATCAAATACGACCTAAAGAACCATAGTTACTGCCTCGCCTTGACCGTTCCTCGTTTGTTTTGCATTTTACGGCCAAAAAACTAGAATTCCGCCTGATTCCCATATTTCGTGTGCTATAGCCCACACCTTCCAAGTGGGCAGGGCCCCCCGGACCCGGATTGCCTAAAAGCTTTCCAGTCCATAAAATACGACCTAAGGAACCATTGTCACCACCTCGCCATGACCGTTCCTCAGTTTTTGCATTTTACAGCCAAAAAACCAAAATTCCGCTGGATTCACATATTTTCGTGTGCTATAGCCCATGCCTTCCGTGTGGGCTGGACCCTTGGACTTGGTTCGCCTAAAATTTTTTTGGGCCGTCAAATACGACCTAAAGAACCATAGTCACCACCTCGCCATGACCGTTCCTCAGTTTTTGCATTTTACAGCCAAAAAACCAAAATTCCGCCGGATTCACATATTTTCGTGTGCTATAGCCCATGCCTTCCGTGTGGGCTGGACCCTTGGACTTGGTTCGCCTAAAATTTTTTTGGGCCGTCAAATACGACCTAAAGAACCATAGTCACCACCTCGCCATGACCGTTCCTCATTATTTGTTTTTTATGGCCAAAAAACTAGAATTCCGCCTGATTCCCATATTTTCGTGTGCTATAGCCCACGCCTTCCGAGTGGGCCCGGGCCTCCTGACCCCGATCGCCTCTACTTTTTTCGGGCCATCAAATTCGACCTAAGGAACCATAGTTACCACCCCGTAATGACCGATCCTCGTTGTTTTGCATGTTATGGCCAAGAAACTAGAATTTCGCCCGATTCCCATATTTTCGTGTGTTACCCATACCTTCCGAGTGGGTCAGGGCCCCCCGGACTCTGATCGCCTAAAATATTTTTGGGCCATCAAATACGACCTAAAGAGCCATAGTCACTGCCTCGCCATGACCGTTCCTCATTCTTTGCATTTTACGGCCAAAAAACTAGAATTTCGCCTGATTCCCATATTTGCGTGTGTTATAGCCTACGCCTTTTGAGTGGGCCGGGGCCCCCGGACTCGGATCGCCTAAAATTATTTCGGGCAATCAAATATGATCTATAGAACCATAGTCACTGCCTCTCCATGACCGTTCCTTGTTTGTTTTGCGTTTTACAGCCAAAAAACTAGAATTCTGCCTGATTCTCATATTTTCGTGTGCTATAGCCCACGCCTTCCGAGTGGGCAGGGCCCCCCAGACCCGGATCGCCTAAAAATTTTCCAGACCACAAAATATGACCTAAGGAACCAGAGTCACCGCCTCACCATGACCGTTCCTCATTTTTTGCGTTTTACAGCGAAAAAACTAGACTTGTGCCCGATTCCCATATTTTCGTGTGTTATAGGCCACGTCTTCCAAGTGGGCTGGGCCCCCCAGAATCGGATCACCTAAAAATTTTTCGGGCTATCATATATGACCTAAAGAACCATAGTCACTGCCTCGCCATGAGCGTTCCTCGTTGTTTTGCGTGTTACGGGCAAAAAACAAGAATTCTGCCCGATTCCCATATTTTCGTGTGCTATAATAGCCCATGTCTTCCGAGTGGGCCCTGGCCCCTCGGACCCTTACCGCCTAAAATTTTTCCAGGCCATCAAATACGACCTAAGGAACCTTAGTCACCACCCCACCATGACCGTTCCTCGTGTTTTTGCGTTTTACGGCCAAAAAACTAGAATTCAGCCCGATTACCATATTTTCGTGTGCCGCCTTCCGAGTGGGTCGTGCCCCTCCAGACCCGGATCACCTTAAATTTTTTCAGGACATCAAATACGACCTAAGGAACCATGGTCACCTCCCCGCCATGACCGTTCCTCATTTTAGTTTTGCGTTTTATGGTCAAAAGACTAGAATTCCGCCCGATTCTTATATTTTCTGTGCTATAGCCCACGCCTTCCAAGTGGGCACGGGCCCCTCGGAACCGGATCGCCTATAATTTTTTCGGGCCATCAAATACGACCTAAGAAACAATAGTCACCGCCCCGCCACGACCTTTCCTCATGTTTTTGCATTTTCCGACAAACAACTAGAATTCCGCCTGATTCCCAAATTTTCATGTGCTATGCCCACGCGTTCCGAGTGGGCTAGGGCCCCTGGACCCCGATCGCCTAAAACTTTTTCGGACCATGAAATGCGAGCTAAGGAACCATAGTTTACCGCTCCGCCATGACCATTCCTCATTGTTTTGCGTTTTACGGCCAAGAAATTAGAATTTTACCCGATTCCCATATTTTCGTGTGCTATATCCCACGCCTTCTGAGTGGGCTTGGGCAGCCCGGACCCGAATAGCCTTAAATATTTATGGGCCGTCAAGTACGACCTAAGGAACCATAGTCACCGCCCCGCCGACCGTTCCTCGTTGTTTTGCGTTTTACGGCCAAAACACTAGAATCTCACTCGATTCCTATATTTTCGTGTGCTATAGCCCACGCCTTCCGAGTGGGCACGGGCCCCCCGGAACCGGATCGCTTACAATTTTTTCGGGCCATCAAATACGACGTATGGAACAATAGTCACCGCCCTGCCATGACCGTTCCTCGTTTTTTGCATTTTACGGCCAAAAAACTAGAATTCCGCCTGATTCTAATATTTTCGTGTGCTATAGCCCACACCATTCGAGTGGGCCGGGCCCCCGGACTCGGATCGCCTAAAAAATTTTCGGGCCATCAAATATGACCTAAAGAACCATAGTCACGGCCTGGCCATCACTGATCCTCATTTTTTGCATTTTACAGCAAAAAAACTAGAATTCTGCCCGATTCCCATATTTTGTGGGATATAGCCCACGCTTTCCGAGTGGGCTGGGCCCCTCGGACTCGGATAGCCTAAAAATATTTCGGGCCGTCAAATACGACCTAAAGTGCCATAGTCACCGCCTCGCCATGACCATTCCTCATTGTTTTGCATTTTACAGTCAAAAAACTAGAATTCCGCCCGATTCCCATATTTTCGTGTGCTATAGCCCACGCCTTCCGAGTGGGCTGGGCCCCCCGGACTCGGAATGCCTATAATTTTTTCGGGCCATTAAATATGACCTAAAGAACCATAGTCACCACCTCACTATGACCGTTCCTCATTTTTGTGCGTTTTACGTGCAAAAAACTAGAATTCAGCCCGATTACCATATTTCCGTGTGCCAATTTCCGAGTGGGTCGGGCTCCTCTAGACCCGGATAGCCTTAATTTTTTCGTGCCATCAAATATGACCTAAGGAACCATAGTCACCGTCCTGCCATGACGTTACTCAGTTTTTGAATTTTACTGCCCAAAAACTAGAATTCCGCCCGATTTTCATATTTTCGTGTGCTATAGCCCACGCCTTCCGAGTGGGCCGGGCCCCCGGACTCGGATTGCCTAAAATTATTTTGGGCCATCAAATATGACCTAAGGAAAAATAGTCACCACCCCGCCATGACTGTTCCTCATTGTTTTGCGTTTTAACGGCCAAAAAACTAGAATGCCGCCCGATTCCCATATTATCGTGCGCTATAACCCACGTCTTCCGAGTGGGCCCGGGCCCCCAGTACTGGATCGGCTAAACTTTTTCCAGGCAATCAAATACAACCTAAGGAACCATAGTCACCACCCCGCCATGACCGTTTCTCGTTCTTTTGCGTTTTACGGCCTAAAAACTAGAATTCAGCCCGATTACCATATTTTCGCGTGTCGCCTTCCGAGTGGGCCGGGCCCCTCCGGACCCGAATCGCCTTAAATTTTTTCGGGCCATCATATACGACCTAAGGAACCATAGTCACTGCCCTGCCATGACCGTTCCTCCTTTTTTGCGTTTTACGGCCAAGAAACTAGAATTCCGTCTGATTCTAATATTTTCGTGTGTTATAGCCGATGCCTTCCGAATGGGCTCGGGGACCCCGAAACCGGATCGCCAAAAGTTTTTCTAGGACCTCAAATACAACCTAAGGAACCATAAGCACCGCCCCGCCATGACCGTTCCTCATTGTTTTTCGTTTTCAGGCCAAAAAACTAGAATTCCGCCCGAGTCCCATATGTTCGGGTGCTATAGCCCACGCCTTCCGAGTGGGACCAGGCCCCTGGACCCCGATCGCCTAAAACTTTTTCGGGCCATGAAATACGACCTAAGGAACCATAGTCACCGCCCCACCATGACCTTTCCTCTTTTCTTGCATTTTACGGCCAAAAATTTAGAATTCCGCCCGATTCCCATATTTTCGTGTTCTATATAGCCCACGCCTTCCCAGTGGGCCCGGGCCCCCCGAACCTCGATCGCCTAAAATTTTTCCGACCTATCAAATATGACCTTAGGAACCATAGTCACCGTCTCTCCATGACTGTTCCCCCTTTTTTGCGCTTTACGTCCAAAAAACTAGAATTCAGCCCGATTACTATATTTTCATGTGTCACCATCTATGTGGGACGGGCACCTCCGGACCCGGATCGCCTTAAATTTTTCCGGGCCATCATATACGACCTAAGGAACCAAAGTCACTACCCCGCCATGACCGTTCCTTATTTTGTTTGCGTTTTACGACCAAGAAACTAGAATTCCGTCCGATTCTCATATTTTAGTGTGCTATAGCCCACGCCTTCCGAGTGGGCCCGGACCACCTGGACCTGGATAGCCTAAAATTTTTTTGGGCCATCAAATACGACCTAAGAAACCATAGTCATTGCCCTGCCATGACTGTTCCTCATTTATTTGCGTTTCACGGCCAAGAAACTAGAATTCGCCTGATTCTCATATTTTCGTTTGCTATAGCCCACGCCTTTCGAGTGGGCACGAGCCGGACGGACCCGGATAGTCTAAAAATTTTTCGGTCCATCAAATACAATCTAAGGAATCATAGTCACTGCCCCTCCATGACCGTTTCTCCTTATTGTGCGTTTTACAGTAAAAACACTAGAATTCTACCCGATTCCCATATTTTCATGTGCTATAAGCCCACGCATTCTTAGTGGACCCGGGGCCTCCGGACCCCGATCGCCTAAACTTTTTCCGGGCCATCAAATATTACCTAAGGAACCATAGTCACTGCCCCTCCATGATCGTCCCTCATTGGTTTCAGTTTTACGGCCAAAAAACAAGAATTCATCTCGATTACAATATTTTCGTGTGCCGCCTTCCGAGTGGTCCCGGGACCGCCGGACCCCGATCGCCTAAAGTTTTTTCGGGGAATCAAATACGACCTAAGGAACAT